>JAVQIZ010233172.1:0-48119 GCA_036023535.2 Galaxias brevipinnis | reverse complement strand
CCCCCCCCCCCCCCCCCCCCCCCCCCCCCCCCCCCCCTAACACGGTCTTGCCATTGTTAGATTAGGGAATAAAGTGTACTTCTGCTAGGCAGTTGAGCCATTGGCTAAATATATTCAATTAATAAAATTATTTTCAATCAAACTCGTCTTCTTGAGAAATGTGTCCTCTTGCCTCTTGTTGCTCACTGAATATGAATTAAATGTTATATCAGAATTGGTTTGTATTTTATCAAATAATAAGCAATGAGTGAAATTCTATTGAAACAGGTCATGAATGGCAGGCTGTTTCTACAGTAACACTTTTTTTACATTGCTAAAGCTGTTCTGGAGCGGCAGGGCGAACGGTATCCCATATTAAAATCTTGGTAGTGCTATGTTGCTTTAATATCCAGCAGTAAATCCTCGTTCTCTCTTTTGTTTTTTTGCTATCATTGATACTACCAATGCCTTTGTTGATTAGATAATCCATTGTTTACTGTGTTCTGAAAATAAAGCTTCTTGAACCTGAATTATTTTTTATTACCCTATTAACTTACTCAATTAACATATGTTTAGGTACATATTATGTTTATTTCTATTCAACAATATTGGCACCAATTGTCCGGTATAAGCATAAACATATAACATATGCTTAGTGTTCCACCGGTTACCTATCACCGGTTACCTATACTGCACCTATACTGAAAATGCTGAACACAATCTGAGAGATCCAATTGTCAAGGCCAGAGATCCATTGAAACATACTGTATATGTTATATGTTTATGTTTATATCAGACAATTTGTGCAAATATTCAATAATTAAATGAATAGAAAGGGAAATGTTGACTGAAATAATTGAATGCAACAAAATGTTTCATTGTTTACATATTTATAAATAAAACATTAATATTTCAGTATTTAATTATTTATTTCCACATTTATTTATTTATTTATTATCACATTTAATTATTTGGCTCTGCATTTATTGATTTCATGTTAGTTGGTGGGGTATGGTATGTATGGGGATCAGCCCAATGTTGGTAATATTGTTAACTACCTAATAATACTAGGTAGAAGTAAATATGTGCAATAAGCGTTGTTGTCAACAAATCTAATGGTACTATTTCCTACACTCACATAAGCAAAATGTGTGGAGAGTGACCACCAGAGGTCCTTGTACAGTATACATTAGTTAGACAAGTTCAACAATTGACATGTGAAACTAAGACCTGCCATCTAAAGTAAAATAAATTAATTACAACTGATGGTTTTACTAAACGTGTACAGGTAGTATGAAGTTGATTGTGCATTTTATTTTTCTTACGGCAATCAAACACTAATCCAGTACCAACTGGTTTGTTGAAATACCAGCTATTATTTCAACAGTTCACAATATGAGATGTAACAGGAATACACCACATATGCAGCATAGATATTTGAGTTGTAAACCTGGTTACCACATTCTGTTCTGGAGTTTAAAGCACAGACAGAGGCGAGACTGATGTTGCGTTGGGAGTTTCTCGACTCACATAGTGCAAAGTGTCTTTTATTTTCTATGAATGGCCTAATTAATTCGTAAAATTAACAAGGGAGGAACATTTTGTAATAAACACAATACACAGATATCTGGATAAATCCTGGACTATTCAGAAACCTTGTCTCATTTAGTAGTATGTATGTCTTGACATTAAAGTTACCTAACTAACCACATCCATGGGTGGATTTGACATGTGTGAAGCAACGGGTTGGCCAATGTTATGTTTGTCGTATTGAGTTGCTAGTGAGTAATTATTGCATTGACATGCACTACAAAAGCCGCAAAGTTTGTAACCTCATGAAATTTGAGATTATGTTGATGAAATACTTGGAATGTTCTTGTTGTTCTCCCCAAAGACATACAGTTACTTAATTCATATTCCCCTTTTTACAACTTATTTTAATATCATTGTTTTTCAGTGTTTACATTGTAAGGATATAAATGACAATGGTTAAGAAACACATTCTTTATGATATAACAGACAAACACATTTACACACATACATGCAGATAGTCTCAGCCTTAAAATTGGCATACAAAGAAATCGGTCCACTGTACATACAAAGAAACAGAAACAAACATACAGGGATGGACATGCGTCAATTCTGTTGCCTGTGGGTGTAGCCACTGTTTGTGTTGAGGTTGGGGTTGGGACTTGTAGATTTGTTTGGATGGTCGTTGTCTGATCTTTTTGTTTTCAACATTAGGCCCATCCCTGTCTGTACTGCTGTCCTGACTAAGGAGGACGATTATAAATTGGGACAATTGTGCCATGCAATCGTTCCACCGGTTACCTATACTGTAAACGCTGAGCAAAATCTGAGAGATCCAATTGTCAAGGCCAGAGATCCATTGAAACAAGTCAGAATGACATCCGTAGCTAATAAGATGGCCCACCAGAAGCGGGTGGACAGTGGCATCGGCACCAACAATAACGCTGTGAAATTCTCTGAGCAGGACTACCAGAGTCTCTACCAAAGCTGCCTGGGGAAAGAAAAACTGTTTGAGGACCCCTCTTTCCCAGCGGACAGCAAGTCCCTGGGATTCAATGAATTAGGACCAAACTCACCTAAAACAAGAGGTCTACAGTGGAAGAGACCTAAGGTAAATTAGTTACTGCTAACCATAGAGTTCTGTTAACAGTACTTTGTAGTCTTACTGTAAGATCATCAACGATATACATTTGATTGAATTATGACATATATAATTTTAGATCACATATTGCTATTTGAAAAATAGTTCAGTGTATTGGCCAGAACTCAACGATAGTGTACTTCACAACTGATAATTTAGTCAGGTTGGTAACACAATTTACTGCACTTTTGCTGGTGGTGTACTAGGATTACATTTTGTTACACACTTAGATTGAAGTACACAGTTATTTCAGAATTGCCCTAAAAACATTGTTTCATTGTCAACTACAATATTCTTATCTTTATCACAATGATTTGTAAGACTCATAGGCCTACTTAAATGATTGAATTAGAATAACCAGTGATTTATTATAATATTATATTATATTATATAATACCAGTGTTTATATTCCAACTTATCTTTTTCCAGAATCACACGTTTCTATTTTGTTATATTTTAATGTAAATGCTTGATAATTAAAGAAAATGAAGCAATTAACCAAGCATTTCTCTTTCTGCATCGTAACATTGGTAGGAATTGTGCTCCAACCCAAAGTTTGTCGATAATGGAGCCACAAGAATGGATATCTGCCAAGGCTCACTAGGTACAATATAGTAAAGAGAGAGACACCTGTCAGACACTCCTTATCATTGCAAATATCTCTATATAAAACACAAGCAACACTCATTTTCAATAGTTAAGCATATGTGTCCTTCATTTTGTATTGTGCTTATTATTATAAATACTAACGAAGGTTTTTAAAACAATCTAGAGTAGTAGTAGACTTTGTGATAGTATGAATTGAGAGCTGGATATGTCTGGTGTCTGTGATAAGGTCACCTCACATCAACATCCTCCCATCCATGTAGCAACATTGCAACAAACTGCAGCCTGGAGAAAAAATTGTGTTGCAACTGTATGTTATGGTTACTCTGTTTTATATGTCTTGTGAACGGCCGTTAATGTGTTGCCAATGTGTGTGTGCAATGTACTGTGTATTAAGGTGACTGCTGGCTCCTGGCTGCAATAGCGTCTCTGACTCTTGATGAGCAGATCCTAGCTCGCGTCGTTCCTATGGAACAGAGCTTTGATGATGGCTATGCTGGAATCTTTCACTTTCAGGTCAGAAATGTATCCATCAACAATTATAGCTGACACTCAAATAACTTACTGTTTACACATATGATGCTCACAAAACCTAGTTATCTATTCTGTCCACAGTTCTGGCAGTTTGGTGAGTGGGTGGATGTAGTGATTGATGATCGGCTTCCTACGAAAGATGGAAAGCTGCTCTTTCTTCACTCAGCAGAGGGTTCAGAGTTCTGGAGTTCTCTGCTTGAGAAAGCCTATGCAAAGTATGAAAATGATGCATTGCATTTAATATTTGAAAAGCTGTTGCTTTAACAAAACATGAAAAAGGCATTTCTCTGATTTGGGCGACTGTGTGTCTGACAGGGTGAATGGTTCCTATGAGGCTCTGTCAGGTGGATCCACCATTGAGGGCTTTGAGGACTTCACAGGGGGAATAGCCGAGACATACCAGCTGAACAAAGCTCCACATCTCTTCCAAATCATGCAGAAAGCTATGGGTCTGGGCTCTCTGCTAGGCTGCTCTATAGATGTGGGTTGCATTTACAAACTTGAATTTCAAAATACTGACAACTTTTCAACACAATGACTGTATGGGAGGTTTGTGTCTGTATCTGATCATTTGTCTATTTTAGATAACTAGTGCCTATGAGACAGAGGCTGTGACAGACCTTAAACTTGTAAAAGGGCACGCGTACTCTGTAACAGGTGCACAGGAGGTAAGATTGGATCAGTGAGGAATGTTTAAAGTGCCGTGCTTTCCGAGACCGAGGTCACTGAGACCTGTTGTGATCTGTTCTATAGGTCCACGTGAATGGCACAGTGGTTCCATTGGTTCGTGTCAGGAACCCCTGGGGTCAAGTGGAATGGACCGGGCCCTGGAGCGATGGGTGAGTCCCTCCGCCAAAAAAAAGACAACTGTGAGATATTGGTGCAAAGTTTTATGAGCAAAACAAAGACATCCTTCTCCTATAAAACTCTTGTATAATACATTTTGGGAAATTGTAAAAGATACATTTTAAAATGTGCAAACAATCACAAGTCGTTTTGTCAAAAAAATTGAAAGCGGCACATATATTTGTTTAAAGTCAAATATTAAATGATGAACTTAAGATAGTATTTTTCTGTTCGTACAAAGTTAACTTTGCTTCTTTACATCTTTCTTCATTAAAGGTCAAAAGAGTGGAATTCTATACGTAAAGAAGAGAAACAAATGCTGGATAATGTCGCTGAAGATGGGGAATTCTGGTAAGCCTCTTCACTCCCTAAGTGGTGTACCATATGTACTATTTGTGTTAAAGGATAAGTTTGGTATATGGAAATACTAATGCCTTTTGTTCAGGATGTCCTATCCAGACTTTGTGAGGTACTTCTCCAAACTGGAAATTTGTAACTTGACCCCGGACACATTAACCAGTAACGAGGTGGGCAACTGGGACAACCACCAGTATGTGGGCAGCTGGAAAGTGGGCTCCACTGCTGGGGGCTGCCGCAACAATCCAGGTATTCACAGCTTAATGTATTAACACTCATAGTGTGGTGGTTTAGAAGGAGTCAGCAATTGACGTCCCATTTGTTTGTTCCAGCCACTTTCTGCTCCAACCCCCAGTTCCTGATACGTCTGGAGGATGTGGATGATGATCCTCTAGATGGAAAGGATGGCTGCACCTTACTGGTGGGGCTGATGCAGAAAGATGTACGACTCTACCGCAGGCTTGGCCAAGACCTCAACACCATTGGATTTGTCATCTATGAGGTGTGGCATGATTCACTTTCAACATCGGAAAAAATAAACATAACAGATGTAAAAGAAAATGTATTATTAACACATTTTTGTAACAATTCTTTTTTTCGTAGGTTCCTAAAGAGGTTCGTTTTTACAATTTGGTTTTCCTGTTATGAGTACTGTGATAATTATTATTACACCGATCTGTTCAGTGAGGTTGTGACATCCTAATCTCCATATGCGGGGTCTCCTCAGTACAAAGGTCAGACTAACGTTCACCTGGGTCCTGAGGTCCTGCTGAGACAGAGGGCTGTGGCTATGAGTAGCAGCTTCATCAACACCAGAGAGGTGTGTGACCGCCTCAGACTGCCCCCTGGGGAGTATGTCATCATACCCTCCACCTTTCAGCCTCATAAGAAAGGGAGCTTCATCCTCAGGGTGTTCTCAGAGAAGAAGAGCGTCACCAGGTAAGGGGTCGACATGAACGTTAACGTAGAGTCTGCTCCACCTTAATTTTGTTCAGTAACTTAGTGGATTTGAGTGTGTCTTAACTTAATACTTTAATCTATAAGAGAAACCTTTACTTTCCACCAGTACTTCATGTCCTCTCATGTCATTCTCATGAACATATATTAAAGATTTAATTTAAATGTTAATTTTTCATATGTGTAAATATAATGCCCTGACGAATCTTTGTTCTCCTTAGTCAAATGGAAGCAGATGTCAATGCAGACTTAGAAGAGGTAAACAATGTTCCATCTTGAAACACTAACCAACCCTTATCTTAAATTTAAGAGTGTTTGCAAGAGATTATTAATGTTTAGTGTATGGAATGGACAGTCTTATGGGGCGCTAAGTGTTAGTCTTGTATTTGTTAGATTTACACAAAATCTTAAAATTTACTTAGATTTAAATAAAAATGTAGTCCATTTATTTTAGATATACAACTGTTGAGGCAGCGACGTACATATTTGTAATTTGTAATTTGTAATACACATTGACTTTAGTTTACACTTGGTGACCCCATACATTCAGAGCAATATGAATACATCTATTTTTGGTTCTCATAAGGTGAAAATATCAGAGCGTGACATCAATCCGCATTTCAAATACCTCTTCAAGCAAATATCTGGAACAGTAGGTTTTCAGATTTAATTATACATTTTTAAAACAATTCATGACTTCATCATAAGAGTAAACTAGAATGTTTCATACGATAATACAGTTCTGCTATAAGCATCTGGCCTCGTAATTGTTACCATTATGGCTTGCTAGTATAGCTCTGACTCATTTAGCTGTACTTAAAACCTAATTTATAAATAAAATGTTATGAATATATTTTTGGACCAGGGATCCGAAGTGTCGGCTTTTGAGCTTGTTCGTGTTTTGAACAAAATTGTGTCAAAGCGTAAGTAAAACTTTTTATCCGTTCAACAATTATTTAGCTTATTGTAATTCAGTCATTATTAATTCAGATTAGTCAATGGTATATCACTATGACGTTTTCCAGAGTCTGATGTGAAGATGGATGGGTTTAGCCTTGAGACAGGTCGCAACATCATCCGTCTGCTGGATGTATCCTTTACTTTATACAGTAGGGTCTCCACACGCAATCAAGGCCAATCTGGTTACAATGCATTTTTCTTCACATATGCCAAATTTGTGTCGGCAAAATCTCATTATGTGAATATGGTACAGCTAACTTTGATGAATAAACCTTGACAGTTTGACAGAAAGATGGAAATAACCAGTTGGGGCTGCTGGAATTCCATGTATTATGGATGAAACTTCAAAAATATCTGGTATAATTGGTACTCTCTAGAACAGCTGCCCCTTGAAAGCGTCAGTAAGCTTTTACTTGAGTTTAAACTAATAGTTCATGTCTGTGCCATTTCTGCAGAATATCTTTAAGAGTTATGACTCAGACAACTCTGGCACTTTGAGTTCCTATGAGATGAGAGGTGCACTAGCTGAAGCAGGTAACGCATACATCTATGTAGACATCTTGCAGTCGCATGCATGTTCACTGACCCCTGTTGGTTAAATATTAGAATTTTTCAGTGGAGGAAATTGTTTTAAATAGAAATGCACAAAAGTAGGAAATGATTTTCTTACATTTTGTGCAAAAGCTGCATCTGCCTTGTCATGTGGACTTTGCTTGCTTTTATAAGTTAGAAATGAACACATTTTAAATTAATGCTAGGCCCTATAACAAGTACATGTGATTGGGTTAATTGGAACAGGACAAAAAATTCTTGTTGTTTAAGCCGAGCCTTTTTCTTCTTTATTGATAGAAAGAGAATACACTTTAGTTTAATAATAAACCATAACCTTGAACATGAGCACATAGGATCAAAGAAACTCTTAAAATTTATTGTACATCAAACATGCACTTTAATCTAACCAGTTTCACAGTCAAAAAGAGCAGGCCCCTCTCTAATTCAAGACGACTGACTGTACCCTGTAATAGAAAACCATAAAATCGAAATTAGCACACTTGTTTGCTACCACAAAGGTAGCATCTTATTACTAAACCAACCAATATTTAATCAGGGAGAGGCTGTCTAACAGACACCTTTTTTCAACACAGCCACAACAGTTCCATAATGATCATGTCATGATGTCTTTCAGCCTTGTATACAAAATGTAATCATGCAGTCAATCAGTCTGTGATACTGTTAGTTGAGCACAGAGGAAAAACAAAAACATTAGTTGGTACATATCATAATTCTGCACAGTGTGTTTCATGATGCTGTATGTTTGTTTTCCTGAAGGTTTCCAGATCAACAGCTCTGTGCTCCAGGTCATTGTTCATTGCTACGCTAACACACAATATGCGATTGACTTTGATGCTTTTGTTGCCTGCCTCATTCGACTGGAAATGCTTTTCAGTAAGTCTCACTAAACAAATTTACTTGAGAAATATATCTAATCTATGCATATATAGCTTACACTTACACAGTTTAGTTTGGTTTGATTTGCTTGTGTTTTGTTTAACATTAGTTTTTGTTACAATTAGACATGTTTAAAACTCTGGACACAAGTGTATCGGGAAAGATTGAGCTGAACATGGTGCAAGTGAGTTCTTAATCCCATGTATTATGTTATTTTTGTGCCTGGATCAACAACTTCCTGACAGGAGAAATCTTACCGAACAATTCTAAGTGTTGTTTTCTTTTACAGTGGTTATGTCTGGCAATCAACTAGTCACCAATCATAATGCTGATATCTTAAGTACCATCCAAAACATGATCGGTATTTTGAAATAAAAAATGTTCTGTACCTATATTTGAGTGTGTGGGCAGTGTTGAACAGTTGATGAAATTGCTTTCACTATTTGAATAAACCTTTACTACCTCTTTATCCTAATATTATTTACAAGACAGGGTGTAACATTTCATAGACAATTCTAATTACGTTAGTTATTTGTTTGCATAATTTCCCACTTTTATATATGTACAATTGTATACATGTAGAAGCTGTGTTTGTGATGGGGATTTAATTAACAGGACATCTTTACTTATGTTTATTACAGTTTTGGTTGTTAAATGTACGAGGATATATCTTTTAAAAGTCAAATGAGGGAAACAGCACACACACACACACACACACACACACACGCACGCACACACACTGAGATTGGTCATACCTCCATAATATCTTGTGCATGAGCTCCACACTGTGGTATGTTTTGTTGTTGCAATAATGTGAACGCTGCTTTAAGATTTACATCATTATTGTATTTTTAATGCCTCTACAACTAGTCAATCCTTTTGTGTGAAACAGTTATACTGTATCTTTGGAGCAATTGCCCCTCAACCCTCTGCTGACTTGGGTCGACACATTTTCCTTAACTGTACAAAAAAACGATGCCTACAAATGTACTAAATATGATCAACATTTCAACAATAAAAAAGTTCTGGTATAATTTGTTTTTGTTGTTAACATTTGCTAAAATGATTGTGCTTTTGACTGTTGGTCTGCAGGTGAAGTTACAGTAGAGAGGAGATACAATGCAGCTGATTTGGATACATAAAATAATAACTGGTGTCGGGAGGAGGACTAGAGCCTGGAGGGACATTTGAGTAAAATAATAACCCCATAAAATATTGTCCCTGACTATTTGCTGCTCCTAATGATACACAGATGTGGTTTGTTAATAATCTATTATTACACTCCAGGCTCATGTTGTAAAGCAATAGCCTTGCTAATTCCTTAGTGGTGATTCTGCTCACTGGTCCAAAGATTAAAAATATTTGGCTCTCACCTGAAAGGCTTACTAACAATAAAGGTATTTAGTTTATCTCTGTAATGAACCTCAGGAAAAA
This sequence comes from Galaxias brevipinnis, assembly GCA_036023535.2. NCBI lineage: Eukaryota > Metazoa > Chordata > Actinopteri > Galaxiiformes > Galaxiidae > Galaxias > Galaxias brevipinnis. Next base: position 38,326 of record JAVQIZ010233172.1, on the reverse strand, counting down.
ACTTAAAAAGGCACACACACCCATAATTGTGCATACAGAAAGAAACATGCACACACAGACTCACACACCTGTATGACAAGGTACTTATGAAGATTATGAAGAGCTTACCTGCCTGCAGGATGGGTGGAATGAGTAACTTTTTCCTGTAAATGTGAATCCTCATTCCTTTACTGTGCTTCTACACAGCCATTAAGTTGAACTTCAGTGCTGACACAAACCATGACATTGTTTATCATTTTGAGAATAGGTAATGAATGAGAAACATGTGAAAATGTTTGATATTTTATTTTGTTGTTAATTTTGTCATAATACCAAACATAGGGTTCTGTAGCACTCGCAGACACTTTTCTTCTGGAAAGATGGATGTGGCCAACTAGATTCTGTTGACCAAGACTGAAAAAATCCTTGTTTCACGTGCCTAGTTTAATTCCTCTTGATGTGGTAGAGGAGGCTGGTAAGACTAAGATGAGTGTTGCTGCGTTGGTTTCTTTGCAATTAGTCTTTTAATTTAGTTTGAACTAACTGACCATGCAGTCCTCTGATGGTAGTCATTGTGCAGTTGTGTGGAGACTTCACTCTGAATCCCAAATCACTGTGACTTGTTACAGCAAGCCCTGTCGCTGCATCAACTTTCAAAACCTTTGGGCTGCCTGGTTTGCTTAAAGTCTCTCCATAATGCTTATGGAGGAAATGTAAAAAAATCCCTGCTTCCTTTCCTTGCATTATCAAGAGAAAACTTTAAAGCCTTTGACAAGGATCACTAACTGATTCATATATATATGTTTGATTCATCAATTAATATTAGTGATGTTATTCTTCCATAGGTATCCTCCCAATCATCATATTTCTCTTCCCTTTTGCCATATAGGGCTTTTGAAATGCATTTCCACTGCAGTCAAACCTAACATGTAGGCTGGTTTGTTCTCCATATAAGGGTGTTATTTTCCATTCCCACTCCCTATTGGCTTAGGCTTACCTGTTGCCTCAACAGGATATGGTGACTCTTATTGTTATCAAAGTGGGATATGGGAGTTGACAAACATAGCTGATCCACATTTTAAGAGTCAAGGAACACATGAGACAATTTTTTTTCTTAATCAGTAATGTAGATTTTCAAAAAAAAATCATAAACTAAACCACTCAACGTATACAGTAGTTTCTGACACCTGAGAAGGAGAGGTGGGTCTGATTTCACAGGTGTGTGTAATTATACTGACTCCTCCCACGTGATTTGTGAGTTGGTTTCCAAAGGGGCTGTGCTGAATACACTATAACTCTCATGTCTTTCTTCTCTACTTCCTTCCCTCAGCAGCACTCAAAATGGTGAGTAGCATGGAACCGAATGCTGATTAAGGGTTTACAATCTCTTTAAGTTAGGTATTCTCTGATTAAATGATTGAACTCAAGCGGTATTTTACTGAAGTTACAGCACTTTGAGTAATTCCTCATAGATTCACTCAAATTGCCGCATAAACTATTGATCATACAAGTTGCAGATTGTGAAGTGTTTGTTGGATGCAGTGAGTCAATATAGATTGACAAAAGCATGTGTACAGATTATATTTTGTTGTGTAGACCATTTGTGTTTGAAGAAGATCATGCTTAAGGTGTGTCTTCTATCAGCAACAGACAGGGTTTTAGTGTTCTTACCGTTTGCTCTGTGAGAATGCTTCAGTTCTATCCTGCTTGTACTGACATGTTCTCCGCACTGTCAGGAATGTGACAAGGTGAGGCCTTAAACATTGTGAGAAGTTACATAATGTTTTTTGTTTTTAAAAAAAAACCTACTACTTCAGGGTGAAAATCCATTTTCTATTTAAATTTTTTTATAAAATGTAACAGTTTAGTGTCAGCTGCTTTTTCTTGTTTTTCACCATTCCTTCCCTTTAGGTATCTCACAATTTTACAACCAATTTGTCACCCAAATGCTTTACAACTATTTATTGTCAATAAAGGATTGTTAAAGGATGTCTTCATTCTGGTCGTTCTAGGATTATAGACTTTGACTGGGAATTAATAGCCATGACTAAGTGAAGTAGGTGTAGGCATTCTGTAAAATATATTAACTACAGGTTTGGGTTACAGTGAAAACTGGTTCAGAGCTTGTATCTCTACTTGTACCATACCGGGAATAGGGTTTCTTCGTTTTTTAACTTGACTTGTTCTATTCAATCATGCTTGTGACACTTGAATGTAATCATAGGTGAATGTGATATTTGGTAGAATGTTCATATTTGCCTTCAAACCTTTTCACTGCGTAAAGTCTGTAGAGAATTCAAATTGCTCTGGTCAGTGTCCTGATTTTAGGTGATAGACTGACTTGAACTGAGTGCTTTGGCCCACTTGCTAAACCAAAGCTGTGTCTATAGTAAAATAATTACTAATTTCACCAATGTCTATACTTCTGTATTTGTGGTAATGTTTTTATGGTCTAGGGGAAAGTATCTGATATGGCAGTAGCTTATCAACCGTGTAAATGGCTTTTCAACCTCTGTAAACAATTTCCATATGTCTCTTTAATGGTAACCCTATAACCTTCTGTCCACCTCTTTTTAAATAAGGCATCTGGAGTAGAAGTCACTGATGAAGCTAAGAAAGCATTTGAAAAGATTAGAACCCGTTACCAGGGAGAGAATCGTCTAGAGCAGGACAAACTGCTGGTATTCCGGGTCAGCGATGATAAATCCAGTATCATTGTTGATGAGGAGTGCAGCCTCAAAGTAAAAGATGTTCAAGGACAGGATGTTTTCAAGAAGATCACTGGTCAGTTTCCCCCGAAGGACTGCCGTTATGCCATCTATGACTGCAACTACGAAACCAAGGACAGTCCAAAAGATGACCTGATCTTCATCATGTGGTACATCTGACTATATACCTTTTGTTAAATATATTGGATATGCAGTATGGAAACATTGCTTCCCAGGTAGTTTTAATGTAGCAATTCATATTTATTTGTTGGTATTCACATGCACCATGACCAGAATATTGACAGGAATGTTCCATCTTGCTCTGTTTAAATCCCAGGGCTCCTGAGGAAGCTACAATAAAAACAAGAATGCTCTATGCTAGTTCAAAATCTGCTATAAAGAAATGCTGCCCAGGTGAGTAGTGAATTGAGTGTCATGGATATCTAACATGTACTGACCACATTATGTGTACAGTTCATAAAGACTTAAAGAAAAATGGCTTCAAATCTAATAGTTTTTTTGTGTGTGCTTCTTAGGTCTCAAGATAGAGTGGCAGGTGAATGATGCTACAGACATGAAAGACCCAAGTGTCTTGCTTGAGAGATTGGGTGGAAAAGTTTCCTTAAAGGCACTGGAGGGGAAAGCACTGTAAGGCTAGACATTACTACTTGATATGTCTAACTTAAAGATAATTACAGTGCTTATAAAAATAATAACAATAATAATAATACAGGGGTGATCAGGACAAAAACTGTTTATGGATACAGCTATTGATATTAGGAAATTGGCCTACTAACAGAAGTCGGGTGATACGTGTCTGGCAATAAGAATTGTATTTCTGTAATAGTTTCTAAATGTATTAATATCATTTTCAGTCCAAACTAACTTTTAAACATGTTAAACACTATCATCAGAATTTATGATATCCCTTCAATCCTTATATATAACAAGTGAAGGAGAGAGGAACACTAAACTTGATTGTTAATTGTCAAGATTAAAGTCTTTCACTGCTTTACTTCATTTTCCATTGATGCATGCTGGGACCCAAACTCAAGTATTCAGCTCTTACACCTTCCAACACACTCATTCAGCTTATTAGAAAAGTAAATTTTAAACAAGTATTTGTCCTTCTGCAACTAGTTTAAGCCCTTTTAATGTACCTTTGTTTAGTGTGGGTAGATGCATCTATTGTACATAACTTGACTGCAACTGAACAAAATTTGAAAATCCTCTTCCAAACCTACGTGGATTACACGGAAGCACGCATGGTTGTAACAGTATTTCATCTGCTGCTCGACTATTTCCTGAAATAAACCTTCAGCTGCATTTTATGTGCCCCGGTCACTTTGTAGTCATGTTTATTGCTTAGAGATATTGCAAAACTTAAGATACTGTGAAACTGGCAGGGTGATACTTGGAGAGGTAGGAAGGTGTCTTGGGCCCTGGTTCTACTTGGACATTTTCACTGTCACAAGTGACTTTCATAGGGCACCATAAAACATAGGCATTTAGCCAGTAGCAAATGACTGAAGTTTTCACCCAACAGTACTATTCTCTATATAACATCAACTATAGGGCTACTGCCATTTTACATTTTCACATTCAGGTGGTTCGTGCTACAGAAATTTCTGAACTTTGTTTTTGTACAAACTGTCTGGGATACTAACAAATAATCTTCTACATGTGGTAGTAGCCTAGCCTAAACATTTTCATAAGAGATGAAAGGAAGCCTAGATTGGGCCAATATTCTTACATGTGAGGATCATAATACTCAGCAGCTTACTGTGAATGAGGTATGGCGGTGCCGAGGTTAACCAAGGGTTTCTCTGTTGTGTCTTATGACATGGTACATTTACTTGTCAAATTGTTTCTACACATCTTTTTCATAAACTTAATTACACGTTGCCCTTGTCTACAAGCTCAGAGGCCACCAGTTGTAGAAATGCGTCAGTTTCCTCAATAGTGTGACGCAGTTGAAATGCCACACCTTTAAAGAAGGATTTAAGTGAACCACTTCCAGGTTGTGTATTTATGTTTATGGTTTGTATCCTGATATATATATTCTTGAGCTCCTACCTCCATTTAAAATAATGTAGTAAGCAACTAACCACATGTAGCTACATTGTAGTTTATTTGTTATCAAATTCACACATCTTTGTTGGCGGCCATCTACAGAGGGTAGGAGGCATTACATGAATTGCATCAGTGTACCATACAATAACCTTTTCATTCAACCACATACAAAATACACATACAAAGTAATTGCACAGGTTGATGTACGCTCGACGTACAATCGCTTTCCCTTTTAACACTGAAGTAAGGGGTAATGTCTGGTGTAAATAAAAGGCAGAGCAAATTCTTTCTGACATAGCCAGAATTTTTGATGGAATGTGAATTTTAAAGATCGCAGCACGATTTTTTTTTTTGTCTAATAATAAAGTGAAATGTTCATAACAGCAAACCATTGATTCATACAAGAGTTGTAATCAACTACAGTACAAGAAGTAAGATTAGATTTGGAATGCATAATTACAGTAATCATAAGGCATATTTGGCAGCAGGGGAGGTAGTAGTATCCTCTACACAGATGTTCCTTCCTTCAGTTCAACCTCTCCCTGAAACACAACAAAAAATCATCAGGAATGACCACAGAACAACCCAGACTCATCCGTCCAGAGCCAGGAGAGAGGATGGCTTTCTCACCTTTCCCTCCAGCTGTCCCTGGAGCAAACTGACCATCTCCTTCTCTTTGGCCAGCTGCTCCTGACTGGCTTTAAGGAGCTGCTGTAGCTTGGTGGCTGCTTGGCCAAGGTCTTTGGATAGCTTTTTCTCTTTCTCAAGCCGTTCCTATAGAAAGCAAAACCACACTTAAGCAGCTAACTAAACAGTAAGCTTCCACCATAACCACACAAACCCGTGGATCAGGTCCAACGTTAGAGACAATGAAAAAACTCTTGCATATGCAAGGCTCAAGCTATGGTGAATCACTGAGTACCTTCAGCAGGCTGACGTCCTCTGTGTCAGTCAGTGTTGCCTCTCCTGAGGTCTGCAGGAAGTCCAGCTGGGCCTGGAGCTCAGCCACCATCTTCTGGGACTGACCAGAGAACAGCCACCACAAACATACATGCACAGTTAAATACACCATAGGTCATTTTAGTTTGTATTGTGAAAGTTTGACAAAAGGTGTGCAGAGATCATCTTTGTGTAGGTACGATATAATGTGTAAGTGGACAGGTGTTCACCTGCTCAAAATCTTCAGAAAGCTGCTGTTGCACAACCTTCTCCTCCTGCAGTTTCACTGTACTCAGACTTAATTGGCTCTGGACCTACAAATGTACAGAGCACAGAATAGCTTTAAAAATAGATGTCTGCATAATATCATCCAAGGCACACCCACATGGGTGAGCGAGAGAGGGTTAGTGATAGAAAAAGAAAAGAACAAGGAGTGTTGAACTGGCTAGTGGTGTTTTTGGTGTGCGTCCAACCTTAGTCTGTAGGATAGAGTGCATTTTATTTGAAGTTCTAATACACAGAAACTTGCATCCACACTCTGGCAAGCGGTTCACTCTGACCTATGTTAGTGCACTTTGTCCACAGCAAGCAAATCAAACTTAAGTCAGGTCGGCGGAATTAAAAAGCAAAAAGAGAAATAAATGGAAAGTGACCATGCTGTGGTAGATGAGAAAAGTGGTTAGGGTTAACTGCAACAGAGAGTATTGCACACTGGATAAACACAAGTAGTGATGTTAGATAGCAAGTACTGGACCAACTGGAAAAACCAGCCCCGATGACAAACATACTGTGTTGCTAGTAACCCGATACAAAATACTGAGGACTAAGAAACATCTCATCAAATCTGTAGGACACCGACACAACTCCGCCAAACAGGTATCTTGTAGAACTGTTCTATGTGGTTTTGTAAATAGGGGGGTGGATCTTCAGAGGTCAGTGCCTCACGCTGAAGGGGGGGGGTGTGACCAGTGTCCAGTACTTTCTAAACAGCAAGTGGTGGGTGCCGTGTAACCTCTGCACCCTGACCTGGCTTAGGTGGGCTTCCGCTGGGCCGTTCTGTGGCCCAGGGGCCGTGTCCGCTCTCTGGGCACACTCTGTGGCCTCGCTTAGCTGCTCTCGCACCTGGAAAGGCAAGCTGACACTCATCACCGTTCACCAAACCATTCAGCTAGCCTCCGTCATTCCATTGATCTGTCCCCACACTTTCATGTCTTAACTCCAAGTGGCTTTCACAGGTCATCACGACTGTCAAACATGACACTGAATATAAAGTTACAATTTAGTGACGAGAGCTATGTTAAAAGTGTGAACGTAGGAAGGAGTTTGTAATAACTTAAATGTTCATTGTGTGTATGTGTGTGTGTGGACTTACAAGAACCAGCTCCTCCCTCTGGACCTGAGCCTCTTTCTGGGCCACCTCCAGCTGACTCTGGGACTCTGACAGCAGCAGCTTCAGCTGGACACACACACACACACACACACACACACACACAGCAGGGGATAAGAGAGAGAGAGACACACACCAACACACAAGTGAGAAGAGTGAAACATACCTGCGTCATCTCCTCTAAATTAATCTGGGTGTCTGACGAAACGGTCTCAGATTGCTTCTCCAGCTGGGCTTCCAGAAGCAGCATTTGCTCCTTCAACTAAGGAGAGACATGGAGGCCATGAGTACTGCACAGGTGTTTGCAAGGACATACACGGTAAAATAAATCAGTGGTACAAATGACTTGGTTGGTCACCTGTTCTGTGGATTGGCTTTCTGCCTTCAAGGTCTCTGTAAACACTTCCAAAGTGTGCACTCTGTCCAAAGCCTGGAAGGTATGAGGGTTCTGGGTTAGAACACAAAGGAGCCCAGTACGTTGATTCAACTATCACAACAGAACTCACCTCCTTCAACTGCTTCTCTGAGTCAGCCATCTTGGATGTCCACACATGCTCCTCTTCCTCTACACTCTTCTGCAGATCCTTCAGCATTCCTTCCTGGAATGAAGAACACAACCAGGTCAGTCATCTACGTGGAAGGACACCTACTCGTACAACCCTTGAGTTACTGTTAGGTGTACAGACCGTTTCAGCCAGGACTGTCCTGTACTGCTCACACTCTGCCTGCAGTGTGCTGTGGCTCTCCTCGGCCTCCTTCAGTTTCTCTAGCAGCTCCTAAAACACCACACATATCAGACCAGCACAATGGTGACCGACTGTACAGTAGAGGGTGTATAGTAACAGCAGGCCATGCTTACCGACAGCTGTGTGCTCGACTGAGACGCCTGTTGACTAGCGAGAGCCTCCTGGGCTTTGTGTGTGAAGTCTTGCAGCCAGTTTGACTTTAGGACAACAGAAGGCATGTGTGCTGGATGTTAGAACAACGTACCGTGATCGTCACCAAGTTCTATAAGGGAGCATTTTCAAATGGTGTTTTCACTACCTGCTCTGTTTCTACAGGGATGTGTGGGAAGAGTGTTTGTAGGGTTTCTTTGGCCTTTGTTTGGAATGCCCTCAGTTGTTCTATTAACTCCTCCTGAAAGCATTAAAGAGAGTCAGACAAACCTAGGTACTAAACCACAGTGGGGCCTGATGGGCGATTATGATGCTATGTAATGTGATTCTTACGTTGTCGCCGCCATTTGGTTGCTGCGTTGCTTCGGTCAGCTGCTCCTGTAGTGACGTGATGAGGTCATCTCTCTCTATCAGCCTGACCAGTACACCACAGGAATAAAGCCAGGTTTGAGGACCTTTATGGATATAGTAGGATCCAAATTCCCAGATTTCAAGACATCCAGAAGCATATAGTAGATTTCCCTACCTATTCTGTAGGAGTTCCAACTCTGCAGAGTTGTCTGACTGCTGAAAGAGAAAGAAAGTGAGACATCATAAGCTACATTCAGACTGCTGGTCTCTTCAACAGAAGTCCAACAACTGTGAGATGAGCTCATCGATGCCATTCTTACCGGAGCATTCCTGAGTTGTTCATACTCTTCTTTGAGGTTTGTAAGTTCATCTTGAAGTGATGCTATGAGGCTCACCTCCTCGCTAAAGAACAGAAAGACTCGTTAACAGTAGTATTTACAGTCCATCAAAAACATAATATCACAATCTTTTGAGAAAAGAAAAAACTTTTACAGGGACATTAGACAGTGAAGAGATGGAAGTGCACACCTGCTAGATGTCTGCTCCGTCTCTAAGGTAATGTTTTCCTGCTGAAAGACACGGACAAAAATGACTCATACAATAACCTGATTTCAACTGTTAAATACATTAGCTACAGGGTAGAGCTACTACTCACAGCACCAGCCTCCTGTTTCATCTCCTTCAGTTGCTTTAGTTCCTCGCTGAGTAGAGCCAACTGGCTGTCCCTCTCCTGAAGACTGAAAGAGGAACTTGGATGTTCACATAGAAGGATCACAACTCCATGTCTACTGCTTGACGTTAACAGACAGTAGATCACACCCTTACCTTAGCGTTAGCTGTTCCAGCTCTTCAGAGTTTGCCTGCAAGAATACAAACCAAAATCCTTAGCAACGATAGTATGGCAAAATCTCTTCTACATGTTCACCCTCCTTACAGACGGTCACGTCTTACCTTAATGGTGTCCTCCTCCAGAGACTTGCTCTGGTTGGCCTCTAGCAGGTTATTGATGCATACCAACTGCTGTTCCAGTCGGCTCTTTTCCTCCTGGGCCTGTTGGAGCTGGACTGCGAGGCCGTCTACCTGGGCAGAACGGTCTTTCAGCTCAGCCTCCATGCTCTGCACATGTACCTGCACCTCTGGAGGGACAAGGACTACAGTCAACAGACCCACTCATCACTTTGGTATATCTATACATTTCTTGTTATAACAAAAACCAGGAGTTGTCCGGACCTGTGAACCCGTTGTTTTCCTGCTGGGCCTTCTGCAGCGTGCTCTGGGCTGTCCTGAGCTCCTCACACACCTCCTCCAGTTTCCTCTGCACGGCCTGCTCCCTCTCTGCATGACCGGCCTAAGGAGGACACGCAGTACATGTCTTAAACAGTAGGGGGCAGCAGAGCCTTGCTTGGTGTTTGAGTCAAACACCCCAACTAGTTGACATTCCTAGCAGAGTGGTGATACGTGCAACACACTATTTTCCCATAACTGGAAAAGCACTCAGCAGAGCTTTTTAAATTTTGTTAAAACAAGGTCTAAAGAACTATGCAGAATTGGATTTGAAAGCTGGAATGTGTGTGCATACAAGACTCACTTAAGGCACAAGCCATTGTATAAAACTGCTAAAAGGCTGTATGCCAGGATGTTGGTAAATGATTAAACAAAACAATCTCTGGACTGTCAGGAAGCTGTGACTCACTCAACTCCAGCATACCATAATAGATCAGAAAGCACTTCTGTCTTGTGAAAAAGAAGAGTACAAATGCACACGCTGGAGAAAATTACAGTTTGAGCCTGATGTATGCGTCAGTACATTGAGTAGATGATACAGAGATTTGGTGAGATGGGATACTTGGGCACGCACACATTCCAGCTTCTGCTGCAAAGCGGTTTCCCCCTACAGAACCATTACTGTGTGGCTAAACTCCAGGCCAGCCCGGGACTATGTGATTACAAGGCTATCAGACATCCCACACCATGGAATTAGAGGGGAGGAGGACACAGGTGGCTAAAGTCTGAGCTTGGTACAAATAAACACTCATACACCCAGCGTATCTTGTGCTGCATTGTGTGCAATGAATAGGGGATGGTTGGTTGTTGGACCTGCAGCAGGGCGAGCTGGCTCTCTGAGGCGGAGACCTTGGCCTCCAAGCCTCTCCTGGCGTGCTCGTCAGCCTGCAGAGCCTCAGTCTTCTCCCCCAGCTCCTTGCTCAGCTTGACACAGTCCTGACGAAGCTTGGCCAACTCTACGTTTTGCCTAGGGCAGCCAGACATCGAGTAAAAAACAGAGTGAAGGAGAGAGATTGAGAGAGGTCAGTCATATACTCCTTCTATACTCTATATACAGGCCGCGCATGTTGGTCAACATTACAGACTCCAAATAAAAGATCACAGTTATACTCAAATGTAATAGTAAAACAAAAATTATTTGTAGAATAACCAAAACTTCAGTCAGCAGCTAAGCAACTGAGGCTACAGTGAAATATTGGTGCCCTTGTCTACTGAAGACTCAAACAGACATTCTTTCCACCCTGTGGTGTCGTCCCACTCACTTGCTCTCAGCCTGGCTGGTGGCCTTATTGAGGGCGTCCCGGAGGATGGTGTTCTCCTGCTGCAGCCGGGTCATCTGAGCACTGGGGCCTTTCTCCAGCTGCTCCTGCAGGGCCAGATTCTAACAGGCAGAGGGAAGGAGCATGAGACAATCACACCGAATATAGGTCCCAAATGGGAGAACATTGGTATGCTACAATTTGAATCATGCCTTGGTGAGATGACAACTGCCTTAACAATCAACCCTAACTCAGGTCATCTGCTAGTAATTGCTCTTATCAAACAAATTTCATGTTAAAAAAAGTGCATTTTGTGGGAATACATCCTTTCCTTTTCACTGTTATGTAGGCAAGGAAATACTGTACGTATAACTTCTAGCTGCAATTTTTTTGGAAAGGCAAATCACTGCATTTCAAACGACAGCGATCACCAGTGGTGAATCCACAGGGGATAGGTGTCTCGATGAGATTGTAATCTTGGGCCAGTGAGGACGGACGGACCTTGGCAGTAAGCCTCTGGCTCTGGGCCAGGTGGTCCTGGTAGCTGGCCTGCATGCGTGCCTGCAGAGCAATCATCTCCTGCTCCCGTTTACTCAGCTGGGAGCTCAGCCTGGTCTCCACACTGGCCACCTTGGCCTTCTCAGCAGACAACTCCTACACACATACAACAAGGAGGACAAACAGTCAGGCAACTCTAAACCCCACCTGCAGTCACCTTTGTTCCCCATGGAAAACTGATATATTTCAGAGCACTTTCTTATTTATCCGAGAGTCATGAAGCATTTCATATTTTGAGTTACTAGTATTTAATTTTAGAGGTCTCAAACCCGTGTTATTTCTCTCAGGCGGCTCTTGGCCGCAGCAGCATCTTCCTGTTCTGTAGCCAGCTGCTTCTCCTTCTCCTCAAACTGCTTCTTCAGCACAGCCATGGGGTCTCCTTTCTGAGTGGCCTGGGACAACACACACACTTATTCATTCAACAATCATCTCTTCATAGAGTAGATCTATCCATGGGCCTGTGAATAGAGGCTTCCCTGAGGCCTGCATACACTGCCCTTCCATTGAATCCCAGGGATGTGCCTGTCTCATACCGTTTGCCATGTGTCCTTCCTGGAGCCAGCCTTGTCAGACAGGATCTCGATGAGTCGCTGGGCCTCTCCTTCACTGAAGGCCATGCTGCTGAGGGTGGAGACCACAGCCTTGTAGGGCAGGTGCAGGGGCGCGTCAGCGGGGTCTCCCGCTGCGGCTAGAGGCAGAAAAACAGCATGGTTCTCGAGTTAAATAAACACACACATGATTTTTACAGAGTGACAACAAACATAGGATAAAATGTAAAAAGAGCTTAGCCATGAGTTCTAATATTTTATAAAGTGAAGAAGGCCCAACATGTAATAACATGCATCTTCAAAAGTCAGCGGTTACTAGCCTAAATCCCAGACTTTGGCTCCAGGCTGCGGTTGGTTCGCAGGCTCCTAAAGGGGCCTTCAGGGAACGGGCCCTGGGGACCATTGGCTGGCACACTGTGGCACCAGGCAGAGACAGGCCCTCGGGCAGCAAAGAAACCCACTATTGTCGGGGCTCTGAGGAAACCTTTGTGAGCTAACACAACGGAGCAGGGCTGTTTAGACAGGCCACTGTGCCCTACGGCTTGCAGAGTGGAATGCCAGACGGTGCCCACTGGCATTAGTGCCATAAACACAGAATCCAGGGATGGTTTTTAGCACTGGGCACTGGAACTTATCACTACCTATGCATGCGTGTAGCCTAACGTATGTTTTCTCGTAAATGTGATTTATGCCGTTTAAACCAAAAAAAGTATGCATTTGTTACAAGTGTTATTGGCTAACCTAGTTCCTGCCTGAATAAACAACAATTTCCATCAATTCAACAGAGGTGGCTGTTTATAATCACACAGACAGCTAAACTATCCGAATAAGTTAATTACATCACTTTTACCACATTACAATTACAAGTTTGCAACTGAAATGTACAGATTCATCCGGGGCTATAAACCAGAAATAAACATCCCTCTACCACCACAATTCAGACTACAAAATGGCCACCCATAGCTTTTGCATTATGTGAACACTGACATCAGTCATCATTGTCTTAACCATTCTGATTTGAAGGCGGGAGTCGGAGTGTGAACTTATGCTTGGTTTAGGAAAATCCCAGGGAGAGAGAGAGAGGATAAGGCCCTGACCACAATGCTTTTTCTGAGTTCTTTAAACAAGACCACACCCAAACTTGGTCAAGAACCCAGTCTACTGAGAAAAGCTTTGTCTTTAAGTAAGGTAAATTCAAGTCTGTGGGAGGCCTAATAACTTAACTAAACGTAATATACATGACATGAGATGATGGATCAGTAGAGCCCTTACAAATGGTCACTACTAATGTAAAGAGTCATCTCTGAGATTTAGTTAACTTTACACATATTTTTACTAAAGGTCTCCCATATAACTTATATTTCCCTGAAAATCCTCTTACCAAGCTCAGTTTTTTTCTTGGAGGCCTTCTTCTTGGGTTCCTGTGCTTTGGTTGAGGCAGCAGCAGGAGCAGCAGCAGGAGCAGCAGCAACCTGCTGGGAGCCAACAGGGGGCACTGCAATCACTGGTACCTCCTTAGTAACAGCCTCCAAGACTGCAGCAGGCTTAGGTGCTGGTGCAGACTTGGCCTGGGATACGGCAGCCTTGGAGGGTGGTGTTGCAGACTTAGGGGGAGCTGTTGTCGGCTTGACAGGAGCTGGGGCTGTTTTGGCTGGGGCTGGGCCAGAGGCAGAAGTGGGAGCAGATTTAACAAGGGTGGGGGCAGATTGGGTGACGGCTGGCTCCACCTTGGCCACTTTTTTCTCCTTCTTTTTCTTCTCTTTTGGAGATGAAGCAGGTGGGGCCACAACAGCAGGGGTACTCATTGGGGCTGGAGAAGGCTCAGGAACAGGGGAAGGGTCAGCAGCTAACGCTGGGGCAGGAATGGGCTCAGGGACTGGGTCAATAACAGGCTCTGCTTCAAGGACCTCAGGGATACTCTCCGCCTCCAAAAGCTTCCCGTTGGGCTTATCTTCCTTCTTCTTTGCACGGTTTTTCTTCTCAGACATCTTTTCCTTCTTTTTTTTCTCGGTGCGAGGAGGCTGCATCTTGCCAAGCTCTCGACGCTGCTTGGCCAGAGCCTCCTCGTAGGACGTTTCCTTCATGGAGAAGGACGAAACCAGCATGATGCCAATAGCTGATATCACCATGAAGCCACCAAACACTATAATCCCAAGGGTCTGGGGATCGTAGAGATCCATGTTTGCAAATTGTTTATCCTGTCAATGGAAAAGACATCAACATATGAGATCATTCTATGTTCACATGACTAGTTCCAAAGCTCTTCACAGCTGTTAAGAGTCAGTTGGATCCAAAGATATAAATAATGTTCTCTGTTCATTACCCAACACAAATGGTTATGCTTGGCTGTTGTGAAAGACTAAACAAAGTGGACAACCTTTCCATTTGCAATCTGTAATTGGCACCAACGAAGAAAATCCTGAGGGAATACACAGCTAATTTAACTAACATTTCCGGTTCTCCCTCCTCCATAGCTTTGCATTTTGCTTATTCCCTGAAAAACAGCGCTTATGTTAGCAACAGCCAATATTCGACTGTTAATATGCAGTGTGAAAGGGACTGCTCAGTTCCATATAGTTTACTGATTCACAAATGTGTAATTGCACAACTGCTTTCTTATATTTTTATTTAAATAGCCTATAATATATAACTAAAAGTCAAAAATGATCCTTGCTTCAAACTTTGTAAGCTTTTTTTAAGACACATACTTTGAGGGATAGAGGACACGTGCTGGGACAGATCCAAATGACTCCAATTGAGCATACTGTCAAACGATGGTTGATAAAGCACCGTCAGCAATGAAACCATTGACTCTAGTACACTCTAGTAGTGGGACTGTTAATGAATGAAAAACTTGCATACAACGCAACTAGCAACTAATTACAGAAGCAACTAACGTTTAACTAGCAATGAATCTTAGCTGTTTTAGTCAGAACGAATAATTCAGGTACATTAGTTAACAATAATCTGATTTTTCTAACAGTATAACTAACGTTTCATTATTATAGAGCTGCATCCTTAGAAAAGGCAAGCTAACATTGACTATAGCTAATGGCTAGCTTGTTGGATCGCAGAGCAAAATTCCAAGATTCCCACCTTGTGTTATCTTTCTCTGTGGCGCTATAGTAAGTTAGCTAGCTTACTTGATAGCGTTTTCTTAAAGAGCAGAGGCAGGAAAACAAGAGATGCTCAAATGTATTCCAATGAAGGGCCACCCGGTAAGTTGCTAGCTTTTTTTTCCCAACAGCTATATGTCCTGTTCAGAATCCGTGGTCTGTGAAGTCGTGGCACTTTGAGCTGGCTAGACTGTCTGGCTGGCCCCGTGCCCTAGATAGCTACTGTTAAATCAGAAGACATTTAATTGGCTGGAATGCCATAACAATACTGCTGGGAGTTGTAGTCTCTGGGAAGCAGTAATATCAATCTTGCCCTTTTTCTGTAAAACAAATGTGGGGCTTCTAAGAGTGATTTTGCTTTATTACTTTCAATTTTCACGGAATTATCATTACTCAAGTCAAGAAGAAAGAAGACGACCAAAATGTTTTCAACATTAAGAAAAGATAAAATAGATTTGTAAGATATTTTTGTTTTATATATAGATTGTAGAAATAAGATACAAGTGTTAAATCTTCATAGTTAAGAGGATGATATGTAAATGATGAAGAGTGAAACTGTGCTACTCTAGCAATGCTGCTCATAGGCCTCCAATGGGGTCATTGGTACCACACCTTGTGTAGTGTAAGTATAACACTGTTATCACCATGGTGACATCCAGCCATATCAACATAACTGGTTCCTCACAAAAAATTAATTAGATTTAAATTTGTCACTCCACAGACCACACCTGTTTAATCATTTTCAAACAGTACTTGACTAGAGATAAAAGGTAGGGTGGTAGGAAGGCCTACAGTTTACTTCAAACACAAAATGAAGAAATGTTTTACAGACAACATAATAAAAAAAGCATTTTTAAATGTGCATAACAGCTTCTTAAAACATTGTGAATTCTAATGTGTATGCTTAACTGCTTGCCACTTCATAAACAATACTTTGACAAAACAATTGAATCAAGGCTGATCCCAACATATGTACTATTTAAAGAATATAGTGGGACAGTGTGACCTCAGTAGGTCAGATGTGTAGTTTAATGTTTAACTCTCCAATCCAAACAGAGAAGCTCTTTGGATGCAAGCTTGGGAAGTGCAAAATAGTAGTAATTATTGGATATCAAAAGTCACTTAGTTCCTGTTTGCTTTAAAATGAAAGCATACGTGTTGTAATCTCATTGGTTCAACCCTGGAAGTTGTGTGAGGTCAGATGAAAAGGAATTAGTTTAATGTTTCTGTCAATAGAGTTTAACAAAACTTTGAGCCATGACATACAAACAGAAGTAAATGGACTACCAGAGATCCAAAGTCTTAGGTCAGGTGAATCCAGGTCACTATAACCTAGATAAGTCAACAGTCTTATTTGCCAACTTGCTCAGCGAGAAATCAGTCTCCAATGTGTGTCAGTATATGCTCTACTAACATCAGTGCAATGCTACCCAAGAAAGTTTAAAACCTTGAATTCAGAAAGAGAACAAATATCCAGCCCAGTACAAACACAAGCTTTTCACCAGAAATATGTAATGCCTATCATATACCTAGTTTAATGTGTTAAAAGTTCACTGAAAAACTTGGATTGACTAAATAAAATGTATTTCAATGAAAACTTGACCAGTGTATTAAAGTCTCTTCCGCTGAAGTGTGTTTGTTTAGGAGTTAAATGATATTCACCGAGCAAGATACTAGTGTGTATTTTTGTGGCAATTCCCCTGCACACAGAACATTTCACATCAACTCGCCCAGCATATAATGTGGTAGCTAATCCCATCTCATGGCCAATGACTTTAACACACATTCACTATGCAAGAAACAGATATAGTTCTACACAAACACAGGATGGCACCACCTGGTGGGATAATAACATATGCATGTGCAAGAATTGACAAAACAAAGATTTAAGAAAGTAGAGCATATTTTATATTCAATGTTATTACTGCAAATGTATAAAATGCTGATGTTCAGTAAAAAAAAAACACCACGTTAAGTATTTTGCCGGGCTAGAATCAATGAGATTTACATAAAAAAATTGAAAAACTGTCAAACCATGACATAAATGATTTCCACATACTCATAGTGCATTATACAAAGACATTGCATTATTTTAATTTCTGTAAAATTGCAATTTTGTTTGGTGTCATAGGTTTAGGCCTGGTGAATTTTATACAGTAAGTTGTCTGTTTCACTTTCAGTCTACTCATTTAGTCTTTTAGACAAATAATTCATAATGAAAATGTTTTTCAAATCATACAATCCATTGAACGATCCCTAGATTAACATCTTTTTATTGCTTAAACTCACTAGGATAGCGTAAAATAGTTTGGTCCATTTATATGTAGAGTACTATCTCCACCCCCCAATGTTTGAGTTATTTCACACAAGCAAATATTGAAGCTTTCTTAAGTTCATTCCGGAGGTAATCTTGCAATTCCTCTTACCTATGAAGTCGCACACACACACACACACACACACACACACACACACACCGGGAAACCTGTTTTACTGGTCTTGTGTCTGTGCTTAAGTATTTGGGAGGATAGTTTTTGCAAAAGGATAATCAAAGATACCATATGAAAAGGTAAAAATGCTAGAATATACAAAAGTAATATAACATTAATATATCAGTGATGCAAAAAAGTGGTTGTTTCTAGGCACTAGTCTCAGGGACAAGCACACACAACAGAGAAGATTGAAAGCGAAATGAAGGGGGACACAGACAAGGGAAGGAATAGGCATTGGGTACAGAGAATCTGTAAACACCAAGACAGAGCCGGCAGACAGCTGCTACTGTGCAGGTTTCTGAAGTGGCATCTGACCCTAGGTGAAGCAGTACTGCTGAGGCAGAACTAGAGCACTGCTCTAGCAGAACTCAAAGATGTCTGGTCACTTGGCGATGGGCAAGGAGGCTTGGGCAGGTCAGTTGCCCTTGAGAAGGTCAATGCAGCCTTGCAAAAAAGCCACATTATTCTGTTGAGACAAAGAAACAGCTACGTCACTTAATTTTGTTTAGCGTAGACAGTTGTAAAAGGTTCTAGTGCCCTAGCCACTTACTTTGGCGTGCTTTATTTCCAGCTCTGCCATCTCTATGAGGTTCTTACGAAAAGCCACCACACGCCTACTCTTGAAGCTTGTGAGTTCTGTGGAGCACAACAACCCTCCTGTTAATATGTTTGACTAACAAGTTGGAGGTAGTCATCGTGGAAAGTGATAGGTAATATATTTAAATGCAAGTGAAACATCAGCACAGGCACACACCTCTCTTCCCAGATTCAGAGAGCTTGTCAAACTTCTGGAGGCACTGTTTCTGGTACTCCTCTGCTTGGGGTATATCTTTGCCTTTCAGTCGTGCCTTGTCCAGGGCCTTGTTGGAGGTCTCATAATCAGCCAGGGCCCTGGCTCTCCTGTACAACAGATCCTGGAAGACATGTTACCACCATGTTGCTGGTAAACAACTGAATGTTATAGCTCCAGTACTTAGTTTTATAATTATTCTTTTAAATAACTTAGTAGAGAGAAGATAAAAGCTATTTGATTACATTTATCAGTGTCATGGCACATGACTACTCTCTGCATTCATCCAGGTTTTTTTGAAAGGGTGCATCTTACCTTGGCAGCTTGAATGTCCCTCATGTAATATCTCAGTAGCTCTGTGAGCTTCAGCTCCTGGTCAGATGCCACTCTGCCCTCCACTTTCTGCAGCACAACCATAACAAGCTAGTACTGTACATGACAGTGAAATATGCCCATGCAGAGAAAGTATAACAACATACAAAAGGAATTGTATAACTGTATATATGTATAACTGTGTAACTATCAGATACTGGTGTGTGATTTGGCTCTTACCCTAAGTTTCTCAAACAAGTCCGCAAACTTTTCAAGATGTCTTAAAAAAGAAAAGACAAGAGTAATTAATATTTGTATCGCTTTTTTTTCCACTTTGTGAAAATGTTTGTCGTAACAGTAACATTTAATAATTTGATCAAACTACTTACTACTTTTTAATGATATAAATATATCAGGAATCATTATTTAAAACAGTCCACGGTTTTCAAAAAGTAGTAGAAGGAATTATTTCTTACAGTAACAGTAATCCAATTTTAGTATGAGAGATCAAAACAGATGTTGAGCTTACTTTTTAAGTGCTGTATTATCCTCAGCCGAGAGACTGTTCAAAGTGGCAGAAATATGAATGTAATCATCGGCAACATCTAAAACAAGAGTTAAAACCAATTAAAACTGTATCCGTACCACATTCTGCATTCATTTACAAGAGTTTGATTGATACATTTTAAAGTTTAACTACATTTTTATATAGTATTTTTTTTATTAGGTTAGCAATGAAATTAGAACTTCTAAATAGGGGTTACAAGCCATTATGTAACTTTTTAATCAATTCAGATTGATTAAATCATTAAATATTCATAAATACATGTGGAGCTTGCAGATTTGCTGTAATTTTAAACAATATGTATACTTTTGTGTGAACGGGTCATTTTTTCTGCCTTTGTTGTTGAATCTTTTATCTTGCTGTAATAATCAAGCAAGAATGTCTTCTCTTGTTCAAAAAAGTCATCAACTTCCTGTAATAATAATAATGGAAAACAAATCTGTTAAAAATGCACCTTTGCATGCAAAACCGCAGAAAAACAATTAAGACAGATGGAATCCGTACCTTTATTCCCGAGATGATGACCTCATCAGCTGTTTTCACCATATTCTTGAAGAAACCTCCAAACATTTCCTTGGCATTCTTTCTACGTACGCTGAGCTGAATTTACGAAATACAAATAGAGAACATTTTTAAAAAATGTGTAGATTATTTTTCAGACGCTTTATCTATTATGGTATGTGACCTGTCAGTTTACTAGTAACATACCATGTTAAAATGTAACAATCTGGTCATTTTATTCAGGTCAATATCATACCAAATGCTTTGTTTGAGCTTATCCCCCACATACAGTAAATGGGGAAATGTGTAATATGTTCCTCCACCAGATAATTAATACAAAGTGAACACAGGCAACATGACTCAGATGTCTAACATAGACTCAACAGTTAAAGTCAACAGCAGGATGTACACTGTGTCACAAGCCTTCTGTCCTCTGAACTTCCTCTCACTCCACCACCTCTGAAATCCTCCTTGCAGCCCTGGAAGGGAAGTCAGCTCTGGAAAGTTGAACCATGTGGTATGTTGCACTCACATCCTGGTGGTACTCCAAGAATATATGAAAGTTTCTGTCCTTGCTCAAAATGGGGTGAGAGGATAGTCTCTGCAGGAAAACTTCATGGACTTGTACAGTCTTCTTAAATACAGCCAGATATTCCCTAAAGATAAAACATACTCTTGATTAAATAATCAAGCCAAGATAGTAACGTAATATCATTCTTAAGATATTAAAATATGTTGATAAAATGATTTGTGTGCAAAACTCACGCCTCCAGCTCTTGTTTCATCTTAGCATACTCCTCCTTGGTCATAGTGGCTTCCCCTTCTCCCAATTTGTGCATCTTTTCCCTTGGGCTCTCAAAGTCAGGCTTGGGGGGAGCTGGGGGAATCTAAATAGACAAAAGTAGCACCAGACAAAAGAGAGCTACATGGACCGTCATGTACAATATTTGACCTTATAAAACTGTCTCGGGTAATGCACCTGTAAACTTGCAGGTGTAATATTCACAGTAGTGTTTGTGACTTACAATTAAACCAGCATAATCTTCTGTGTCTACTAATGTGTCATGGAGCCAGATGAAGTCCTCATGCTGTCTGGGTACAGAAAGATCTGGCTTCTGGAAGGAACTGAGTGTAGTCTGAGGAAGAAGAAGTGACAATAGGCCACAATGTATTGAATGTCATCTTTATTCTATGTACTGTGGTTGCATTAGACAGTGTACATTTCTATACTGTAATCTGAATATAGTGGAGTGCCTTTACCTTGGTGTGGACTGTAAACTTGACTTTGTCCCGTTCACAGAGGGCATCAGGAATGTCAATGAGAAGGGAAGCATCATTGTTAAGGTCTACAGACACAGAGCGTGCCTAAAGAGAAAGAGCCAACAAAGACAAATAAATGTCAATAACTATGTTTGCTGACTTATATTAATTAACTATGTGCGTAACAGATCAGTAAATGCAGGGCTAATAATCTTTAGCTAAAGCCAGTCACATATACACACACATTTCATAGGCAGGTCAGACCTGTGTTATTATTATTATTATTATTATTATTTTATTTAATTCAAGTGATTTAACTGTTTTTTATATTTAGAAAATGCCTTAAGTAAAACAAATTATCAGTTTGTCTAGGTGTGACAGTTTTAGTGTCGAAAAAGAGTAATAATATATAATAATTAATATATTTCTTCTGATAGCACATTGTAATGTCTATGGGAGAATGAAAACATCACGGTTCAGATTAGTCCTATTGAAGTCTCCATATTTAACACTAATTGTGTCTGCCACCAGGCACAACCTCCCGCAAAACTGTGACGAAATGCTTCATGGCACAAGGAAATGCGTCACTAAATTAGGAAGAGATAGATGCCCATACTTGGAGAATAGTCGTTGATTTGGGCTAGCGATTTGCAGTGACCATGAGCATTCTACATGTCTTCTTTGTGACGGCTAGGGAAAATAATTACACTAAGCAAACTGCAAAGGCATTGAAAGCAACTCATGCTTATGTAACGTTAGGTTTACATACTTAAATCAATAATATTTTGGGACTGTGTTTCGTACTCGGCGCGGGTGCCACTGAACGGCCATTTTGTCACACTAAACATAATTTTGGCACACTGAATGCCCCTTGTGTACCACATAATGTAATTTTGTCCCTCTGAATGCAATTTCCTGCCACTGAATGCCCACTGAATGCCCATTGTGTCAGATTAAATGTAACTTTGTAACATTGAATGCAATTTTGTCCCACAGAATCCAATTTGGTAATTTTCTCAGTAAGGCCTGTCCCTCTTTGTGGCATTTGGCACATGCCAACCTCTCTGGTGCCCCCAGGTGGTGACACACCACTGGCATTTCTCAAATGCCAGTAAACATGCTAGCCTTTATTCAGCCTCCAGGTAGGGGCATGCTACAGGCATTTGGCACATGCCAGCCTCTTTGCTACCTCTTGGTGGCACAAAATGATTAAGGCTCCAACCATTTCATCCTCGAAATTAAAACATTTTGTCCACGAAATTAAAATGGGGTTTCGCATTTCACGAACAATAAGTAAAGTTTTCTATTTAGTGAGACAAAAGGCATTTTGTGGCACGGTGAGTGGTGAGTTTTAAAATGACAACACAATGCTATTAACAGTAGAACATTTAATTCTAAGTGGTTAAAGAATATGTGCTTAACCAGTTATCATCATCTACATTAAATACTACTTTTTATTTTTATGAACCTGCTGAAATAACCTGCTTTTTAAAGTAAGAACAAAACCTATGCTATTGGAAGCCAAAACTTGTATGTTGTGACAACTAAGACGCAGACAATCAAAACTTTATATTTGTGTCCATTCAAAAAGATTTAAAACGCTACGCTGCTTTAAGAGCTTCCATTGTGTCTACATTAGGCCGAATAGGTTTGACCTGCCTACACTTAATTTGCTAGTCTCTGTCTGGAACCATTTGCTAGCCAGTGTATGTCACATGTTTACAAACAGTAATGTATTTTTTACCGACAAACTACAGCGTCAGCAAGGAGTTACTGAACTAACGTAATGCACGTCAATATTGGTAACGTTATGGTAATTGATGGTTACAATTACATACGTTTAGTAGAGGTTTATCTTAAGCAATGACCCAATCCATACAGTGTTGACACAATTATTTAACTCTGTTTGCTAAACTAGATTGGCAAACAGTAGGATGCCAAAACGTTGAGTAAGTTCACGTTAGCCAGTTAGCTATCTAGCATTAGTGCAGAGGGACATGCTAGTTCCCTTGCACGACCACCGTGGGTTAAGTTAGCAATACTAAAGTTACGCGTTGATTTGGAGAGACCTATCTTCTCTTCTTTTCTTACTTACCTTATCCTTTTCACTCTCATCTAGGGATGATGTCATGGTTGGTACAAACCTAGCTACAAAAAGAAACGATGCGTGAAGATAGAAGCTAGCAACCTAAACTTTGCTACTAGTTGTAGTTGCCTGTTGGATGTTTGCTGCCCAGTTGTCAATCTCGAATCTGTTCTCTTCCTGTCTCATGACAGGCCTAATCCCGCCTTAAATCGATATTGATTGGTTGGTAACAAATTATAATACTCTGATTGCGTTTGAAATAAGTCAATCACGGTACAGTTGAAACTCTACACCAGTTTTATTCAAATGTTCTTGCTATTGTTAAAACATAAATAAAATAAAATGTAATTCACTGGTAAGCCTGATATGTCCATATGGAGGACCAGAACAGCCAGAAAAAAATGTATACATAAAAGACGCAATAAATATATTTATCAATAAATTAGGCAATAAATAAATCAATAAATCAATCAATCAATCAATCAATCAATAAATACATAAATACATACATACAGACGTAAACTAGTCAATAAATGAATAGGGATAGGGAAATATATTATTAAGGAAATAAATGTGTTTATTTTTGTATTTAATTTATTGACTCAATGATGTCTGGTCCTCCATAATTTTTATGCTGATTAATGGGTTATCATCATCCTCAGAAAAAAAGACTGTAGATTAGGTGACTATTGAAGATAATACTACATTTACGGTTTCTATTGGACATTCCATGTACTGCATGCTGTTGTAACACGCATGGGCGGTGAACACATTCCTGTCGGAACGTCACACTTTCATTTAGGTTGTATTTTCTTCTTTCAAAAACTCTAAAGTCGAAATTTTAGGCTTTTTTGTATCTTATGACCGGATCATCTTCATCGCGTGGGTCTCAGTGGGGGTGACGACAATTGTTTACAAGGCTTCGTAACTCGAATGTTAGCTATCCAAATGCTATCTTCTTAGTTCGAAACAGCAAGCGAGGTATAAAACAGTGCAAGAGTGGTAAACGATAAGGAAACTAGAAATAAAAATAAATAAAAAAGATGAGCTGAGTGCTCATTATTAGATTACGGATTCCTCAAAAGGTCCAACCAGGTATTGTGTATTAATGTTATATAATTTACAAAATTGTGTTTCTGCAGAAGTGACATCTAACATTTAGTAGTGCTAACTAACTGGCTACCTAGCTCATACCGTTATAGAGCTTGCGTAGTTTGTTATAATAACGAACAGTAATGTGACAAACATAAACCTTTACATTGTAAAGTATTCACAAATGTAAAACAACGTAATAGGCCGTATAGTTGTCAAACTTGGCCATTAGAGGGGAGGATTACAGTTGAAGTGTTATGATACAACTATTAATAGATAACATTATTCCCTGAAAGTGTTTATTTTAAACTTGCCTATTTTGAAGAGAGACATCATGGAAATACCTCTCAGACAGAATGAACTGTGTAGCCCATGGGAAGTGAAGGAGCAGTTGGGAACAGGAGGCTTCGGCCATGTTTACCTGTATCAGAACTTGGTGAGTCCTGGCCACCCACATGCTAGGTAAATGTTTAGTGTGACCAAAGGCTTGATGGGGATTTCAATCCAATTTAACTGATTCACAGGAGACATCCGAGAAGATTGCTGTAAAACTTTGTCGCCTGGAACTGAATTCCAAGAACAGAGATTGTTGGAGCAGGGAGATTCTGATCATGAAGAAGTCAGTCCATATTTCATAATCATAGAAGTCTCACTGTGTGATCAGGTTCCCGAATGCAGTACCCGATAATTATGAAATCCTTGTTTTCTTAGGCTGAGCCATCTGAATGTTGTGAGAGCATGTGAAGTACCAAAGGAAATGAGTGCTATAGCTTTGAATGATTTGCCTCTGCTGGCCATGGAGTACTGCTCTAAAGGAGATCTTCGCAAGGTACTATAAAATAATACAATCAAATTATTATTAAGAACAATTATATAGGTTGTCTTTTCATAAAACGCTATCAATGTGTATAACTGTGTGTGTGTGTACTCAATAATTATGTAATTCAGATGCTGAACAAGCCAGAGAATTGCTGTGGCCTCAAGGAGAGTGAAGTTCTTTCCCTTCTCAACGATGTTGGTATGGTGTAATTATTGTGTAGACAATTATCACAATTGTTCGGGTCCCATGCGGAATTTACACTAAATAGTGTGACACATGTATAGGGTCTGGTATCCAATACCTTCATGAGAACAAGATAATCCACAGAGACCTGAAGCCAGAGAACATTGTACTTCAGGAGATTGGTGGGAAGGTGAGCACCCAGATACAGATACTCAGGCCTGATGTTTCCTCCAATGTTCATTTTTTATATTCAAACTCGTCTTTATTATCTCTCCACAATTTCTTCCCCTCATTCCCTGTTATAGTTGGTACACAAGATTATAGATCTGGGTTATGCTAAAGACATGGACCAGGGCAGTCTGTGCACGTCATTTGTTGGAACTCTGCAGTACCTAGTGAGTTCAGAAATGGTTTGTTGGTGCATTGAAAAATATAATTTATTGGAAAAGTTGTTTAGAGTTTAAGTGTTTTATATTTGTGCATTAGGCTCCAGAGTTGTTTGAGAATGTTCCCTACACTGTCACAGTGGACTACTGGAGTTTTGGGACCATGATCTTTGAATGTATTTGTGGCTTCCGTCCCTTTCTACACCACATGCAACCTGTACAGTGGTGAGTGGACTGTACACACACCGGCCCTGTGTTATTTCTTCCCCCTGTGGCAGTGTGTAATGAAGTCCAGCACGTTTATGTCTTAACAAATCCATTTGTGTACATTCGCCTAGGTCAAGTATAGTGAAGAACAAGGGACCCAAAGACATCATGGCAATAGAAGACATGAACGGAGAAGTCCAATTCTCAACACATCTTCCCTATCCCAATCAGCTCAGCAGGTACCCACACAGTTAACCATAAAAAGCCCCCAATATTTCTTATATTTGACTTATCAGTGTATATTTATATATGTATGTGTGTATGTTTTGTGTTAAGGCCCCTATTGGAGCCAGTGGAGTCTCTATTGCAAATGCTGCTGTTGTGGGACCCTGCTAGGCGGGGGGGTAGGAGCAAACCTGACACAAAGCAGCCACACTGCTTCACAGCGCTACAGAATATACTTCAAATGAAGGTAACAGAGCTGTGCTGTGTCAATGGTTTGGTTCAAATTGCCTTTTTAAATCCATTTTAAATAACGGTATTCAGTTGAAGTGACTGTATCTGTGGTTTTTGTTCTCCAGGTTATACATGTAATGGACATGACAACCGCTCAGCTACACTCACTGGTTCTGAGCGAGGATGAGGGCTTTCTCTCCCTGCAACGGCGGCTGGAGACACATACTCACACACACATCAACCCTCCCCACCAGGAGTTGCTGCTGGAGACAGGCATCTCCCTTGATCAACGCATATCGCCTGTCCACTGGATCAAAGACAGACAGGCACGCAGAGAGAGGGACACAAGACACTGAAGCAGTCACAAACTCACACATTGACAAACCTGTAGACACTTTTTAAACTTTACCCCACCCAAAGCATCAAGTAGCATTTGGACTTGCACACGGTTTCATTCATGTGTAATATGTTTTTTTCTCTCGCTACAGCAAGGATGGGACAACTCTATAGTCTACATGTTTGATAAGAGTTTGACTAAATATTCTGGGCCTCTCTCTGCTAGACCACTGCCTGACAGCGTCAACTTCATAGGTATGCTTTACGACAATATTGTACACCGAGTTCAAAATCTATTCAGGCTAGATTATATGATTTCCATGGTGTATGTGTCTCAGTAAGGGAGACTAAGACCCAGCTGCCCCTGACTACACTGAGGAAGGTGTGGGGCGAGGCAGTCAGCTACATCTGTGGCCTGCGAGAAGACTACCTCCGCTTATACCAAGGACAACGGGCTGCCATGTAAGGACATGCACACACATATAATGTACATACGCTCATACATATGCAGACCTGACCATCACGTTTCTACCACCGTACCTCCATAACCTTGTGTGTGTGTGTATGTCTATCAAGGTTGAGTTTACTGCGATACAACACCAACTTGACCCAATTCAAGAATCTGCTGTTCTCCAAGTCTCAGCAGCTGCGAGCCAAACTGTCTTTCTTCCAGACTAGCATCCAGTACGACCTGGAACAGTACACCCAGCAGAGGCACACCGGCATGTGTGAGTCCTCTGCCCATCGCTGGCAAAATCCCAATGTTGCATTGATATTTCACCTTTTTTTTTTTACATAGTTTGTGTAAGATTGACTGAAATTGAAGGTCATTGAATCAAGTCAGGTTAACTCTTAATTCCCTCTCTTTCTTAGCATCAGAAAAGATGCTGAAGACATGGCATGACAATGAAGTAAAGGCGACTGAGTACGCACAGGTAGTGCAAGCATGTCATTATGCAATAGTATATAAGGTGTATGTTTGTCACCATAAACTCCTGCGAAAGCCTAAAATTACTGTTAATTGTTCCAAATGTCTTTTTGCTGAAGGTGGCAGAAGTGGGGTATTTGGATGAAGAGATTGTGTCTCTGCATTCTCAGATTGTAGAGTTGCAGAGAGGCCCGTTTGCCAGAAAACAAGGAGAAGTCATGGAACAGCTGTCAGTGTGTCTCTATGTTTTCTTTGGATCTTAATCGTATATTCAAATCTGTTTGGTCAATGGCTTTTTGCAGAGTTTTAGATCGTAGCTTTGGCTTTGTGTTCCTTACAGTGAGGAAAAGGCCATTGAGCTCTACAAGCAACTGAAATCCAAATGCAAAAGTAAGTAGACAGAACTGCTTACAGGGGACACAGGTGTTAAAATTAACACACACACACACACACACGAATATGGCCAATTCTAAATTCAACATGTATATACTGTACATGCATAAGCGTGTGTGTGTGTGTGTGTGTAGGTCCTGACCCTCCACACGGCTACAGTGACAGCTCCGAGATGGTGAAGACCATACTCCAGACGGTTCAGAATCAGGACAGGTTCCTAAAAGACCTGTACACTCACCTAAGGTACTTAGACGTCTATTTACACACACACACACACACACACACACTCTCCAGTGATACTTCTACTCTCACACCCATCAGTTACAACCATAACACACACATCCTTTTCTAAAAGCACACGTACACAAGCATACATGCACACACTCAGTTTTTCTCTTTCGATTCTGTGCAGTACAATCCTGGTGTGTAAGCAACACATTGTAGATTTGTTTCCTAAACTGGAGGGGGCGGTGGTGAACATCAAGGCAGCGGAGGCAGCAGTGATGCAAATGCAGATGAAGAGACAGAGAGGGTTCTGGTACCTGCTCAAAATTGCTTGTGTGAGTACACGTACACACACACACACACACACACACATTCAAAACTAGACTGGTCGGAACTGTTTTTGATGCAGGGACCTGAATGGCAATGTTTGTGGTATCTGTTTTTGGAATTTTAGGCCCAGAGTCACTCCCAACTAAACTTGTCTTTACCAGGACCTGATGACAGGTAAGAGGAAATGATTTGCAGTCTATTCAGTGGTAAAGTTATTGTCCATTTTCTAATTATCGGTATTATTGCAATAGTGACTCAATTCAACACTTACTGCAAGAGAACCAACATTACCTGAGCTTGCTGACGTCACTACTACAAGAAACCAATCATGAAATGGACCGAAGTATTGTGGTATGTCCAATCTATATAATCAATACATTGTCTTTCTGGATAAACTATTGTTGATTTAGCTAAAGATAGTGTTATCTTACGACTTTTTTTAAACGTTTTTGTTTTGTGCAGCATCAGGACTGGAGCTGGACCGAGCTGATGTGATTAAACTGAAGATGTATAGATTACACTGGCCAAAACTGAAGCCTGGCCTAACACAGACTGGCCAAAACTGAAGCCTGGCCTAACACAGACAGCTTTATCACAACCTGAATGTTATAACCAACCAAAGATCAGAGTGCCTCTTTTATTAGCTCATCATAAAGATAGTGTTTTTCAACTATTTGTAAACTGATGTGTGAACTACAGTGATGTGACAAGTAGTCAAGCTACTCGTTAATTACAAAGATACTGAAATGGTGTTTAGGCTTACTCATGTTTTATATATGGTTTTAAATGGTTTTATTTGGTTGAAAACGAAATGAGAATATTTGTTTGCTGCTGTCTGCTGAGCTATTGTCATAGTTCTATAAAGCAAAGAGAAAAAAATAGCATACTTTTGTTTATTTATTTAAAATCTATATCAACAGTAAGCAGCAAGAACACTGTCTTTCTATCATAGCACATAGACTGACAATTATCAGCCACATTCATATTGCCTAACCTGGAATAGACGGAGCTGTTAGCGTCATTATCTGGCATTGCTAAACCAGTAATACGATCTCATCTGGCTTTCAGAACTGTAGAGAAAGCGCCCGTGGGTGATGTGAGGGGGATGGGTCGAAGTGGTGAACTGAACGATAGAAAGAAAGAGCAAGTGACTGTTCAGTAGACTGGTGAATATATTATTACTTGTTAACTATATATCATAATGACAGAACGACTGAACAGTGAGTGCATTTAGCTTTAATTCGAGTTGCCAAAGTCAAGTATTTGCTTTAAAATAGTGCGCCCACATCAGATAGCTAGCTAGCCTCTTAGCTCGTTAGTTTTGTTAGCAAGTCAGCCAAGTGGAAGCTAACGAGCATAGTATTTTTGACTTGACTAGCTTGCAAGTTTACGCATTTTGGCAAGATTAGTTGAATTGGGCAATGTTAATTATACTTTCCTTTATACTAGCCCACAAAATAAAGCTTTATGGCAATAAATCTGCTTCGCAACGGAGGTTTTGATTACTAGAAGTATGCTTTGTATGCTACACACGAGAAAATGCACTCAACATGGTAGCCTCCCATGTTATTGGCAGTGGCCCAATGGGAATGCTTGGGAATGCAAAATACCTAGTCATAATGGTGTAATGGTCACAAATAGAAATGTAAATAGTTTTTGTTCATGTGTATCTTGTTTGTACATAGGTGAGTCCAGTTGAATATGATGATGACACAAGTAGGGGCAGTAGTTGCAGCAGTAACAGGAGTAATGGCCATTTTACTACACTCCTCTATTCACAAAATAGAGGAAGGACACTTGGCTGTGTACTACAGGTATGACCCCTGACCCCTCTCAGTCTCCAGGCTTCACCACTTGTTCTTCAGCTTTTGATAGGGTCACCATCCTCAAGTTGTGTGTCAATGTGCATCAGACAATTTTTTTTCTTAAAATTTAAACCTAATATGAGTTTGTCTTGCTTTCAGAGGCGGAGCTTTGTTGACCTCTCCCAATGGCCCCGGGTACCATATAATGATGCCCTTCATCACCACTTACAGATCAGTTCAGGTAATCCCATCCGTGACCGTTCCATTTGTTTGCTGTACACAGAACCCTGCCCATAACCCGTCAGCACATCATGTTAAGACATCTGTTGAGACAGTAGTGGAATGTTCTTGAATTTCTGTTTCAGACTACGCTCCAAACTGATGAGATTAAGAACGTGCCCTGTGGAACCAGGTAAGAGTAGACGTATGCATGCAAAATTCTTCCTAGCATGTGCTTGTGTGAGAGAGTAGACATTTAAAGGCTTATGTCTTCCTGTGTGTTCTCTCACTAGTGGTGGTGTGATGATCTACTTTGACCGGATAGAAGTTGTCAATATGCTGGTCCCTACGGCAGGTAAAGTTTCTTAGAACAATGGAATGTTGTTAAATAAACACTTTGCGTTTACAGAAAAGATTTCAACTAAACCTCAGCCCTATGACAAGCATCCTCTCGCTCCATTTTTTTCAGCTGTGGATATAGTAAGGAATTACACTGCTGATTATGATAAAACTTTGATTTTCAACAAGATTCACCATGAACTTAACCAGTTTTGCAGTGTGCACACGCTACAGGAGGTCTACATTGAGTTGTTTGGTGAGTACAAATAGATTCAGATTTGGTCATTTTGCAGGTTCACAGTTAAGACTGGGAGAGTTGCTCAACCTGTTTCTTTAATCCTTTGATGCTTCTTTGCTTTTTATCTCATAGATATTATAGATGAAAACCTGAAAATAGCCTTGCAGAAAGATCTCAATGGTATGGCTCCTGGACTTACAATACAGGTAAAAGTATTATGCTATTATTGAGTTTTATGTTGCCTAGATACATGCATAGCATTACGTACACACCCAGACATGAAATCATGCTCAAGATATTATCATTGTGTGTTGAGTATAATATCTTTCACTTTCTTCTTTGTAACTATCCCTTTCACAGGCAGTTCGTGTCACAAAGCCAAAGATACCTGAATCTATCAGAAGGAATTTTGAACTGATGTGAGTGTATCCTCTTTTATTTTCTAGCTCCTTCTATTTGTTACTTCGTACTAGCACGTTTGTCAGCTGCCCACTCTTTTTGTGTAGGACGCAGAGAAATGATCTATTTCTGAGACCCTCTGTGTGTGCGTGTTTGTAGGGAGGCAGAGAAGACCCGACTGATGATAACGGCACAGACTCAGAAGGTGGTGGAGAAGGAGGCAGAGACTGAAAGGAAAAAAGCCATTATTGGTAAGATGCTACTGCTCAACCTCTTAAGGGCAACACCATAAAGAAGCCATCTCTCATTACACTATCATTATTGGTAACAGAAGAATGTGCCACTTTTTTCCCTTAGTCCTCATCCATTGCCCAATGCATCTCTTTCTCATCATCATATAATCAGTAATCTAAACAGCACCCCTCGTAGCAGCAATTCCCCTTTTCTTGTTATTTGCACATTTCCATGTCACCCTCAGAGGCTCAGAAATTGGCCCAGGTAGCTGAAATCCACTTCCAACAGAAGGTGATGGAGAAGGAGACTGAGAAGAGGATATCTGAGATAGAAGGTCAGTGTGTAGATTTGGCAGTAAGTGTATCCGTTGGATTGCTCTATGTGATGGTGGATGGTGTCTGCTCCTTGATTTTATGAGGTTGTCCCTTGTGTTTCAGATTCTGCCTTCCTGGCTCGGGAGAAGGCAAAGGCAGATGCAGAATATTATACTGCAGCTAAAATTGCAGAAGCAAATTCGGTAAAATTACTCCCACACATATACACAGATTGTTGGTTTATATGTGGACACAACTATTCAAACTATACAAAAACATAATATACAAACATTTTGGTATACGCAAATGTATTTACATACATATGTTTTATCTATTCTGGCATTGTCTCTTTTGGGTTTCTGTAGTTGAAGTTAACCCCTGAATATCTGGAGCTGATGAAGTACCAGTCCATTGCTGCCAACAGTAAGATCTACTTTGGCCAAGACATCCCCAACATGTTTGTGGAGGGCAACAACCATCCGCCTAAACAGGGGCTATCCCACAATAACCCTGACCAAGAATCCTACTACACCCAGCCGGAGGGTCACTAAGACCTCTTTGTGTGATAGCCTCTTTTGTGAACAGCGGCGCTTGCGAGGGGCTTTCCTCAGCGAAAAGGGCGAGCACTGACAGACAGTGTATAGCTGTGCAGCTTGCTGGGTGAAGAACATGCTTTAGTCTTAAATCTAAAGGGTTGAGAGATCAGAGGGAATATGATAGTGATGATAGCGATGGAAGGGTGAGGTGATGGAGAGAGAAGCCATGATTAAGGGGATAAAGATGGGGCTGATTGAAGCGCTTTAGAAATTATATAGATTTCGAGACAAATGCCATAATTGAACATAACAGCATTCGTAATGCTTATGCCTGGGTAGTGGTGAGTTACAGTGGGTTCAGAACAAACAGAACCACACCTCTACTGCTGGTCTCTGTCGCCCTACTTCACATGCTCTCGTGCTCGCATCTGATGCAATCTTTTCCTGTGTTTTTTTTTTTTGGGGGGGGGTATTGCTACTAATTAATTACGTTTGTATGCAAAGATGATTATTATGAGTTGTGATTCACTGTGTATTTTGATGATTTGAGCCTTACCGTTTTGTGATTTTGCTGAGCTGGACTCCAGGTGACAATAATTCTAACAAGGCAGTGCAGGAACATGTCCAGCTGTGTTGTCCTCTTAATGCTCACTCATAGGGTGTGTTGAATTTAGAGTATGGATTGTGATATGGATGTTTATGATTTGTAAAGGAAAAATTAGCTGAGGTGATTAAAGTTAACCCTTAATATGTAACACTATCCACCTGGGCCATGTGAAAATAAGAACCCAACACAAACTGGCATGGGGCTCCTTCTCCACATACCTTAGAACCTGCTTGATGGAACCTAAGCTAACGCAGGGTTGGTATTGTTCAGTTTCTGGTGTTAGGGGACTGCTGGGTATTGTAGTTGGTATAGACGTGCTGTATCAGTAGAGCAGTTGTAGTGAAGTAGAAAGATGATTGTTTTTCTGTTGTAGTCTGGGGTTTATGCAACGTTTGGTGACCGGGGGTTCACATTTAACAGAATGAAATTACAGAAGTACTGCAGTCACACAAAAAGTCTGCACACTGCCCACAACAAACTCCATGAAATTGTGTCTCAGTTTGTAGCACACCGGTGGTAATAAACATATTGTCTGAATGTTAAAGAAACAATGGAAAACTTCAGACCGTTGTTTGGTTTTGGCAGTGTGCACAAGGCCTAATGCTTACTTTGTACTTGTGTCATGTGGTGCTTGTAATACTATGAAAGATACTACTGTGTGATACCCACTCAACTTGACCTAGAGGTTTAGTGAGATCTTGATGGTTCCATCCAATGGCAGTAAGGGGTAAATGATTTAAATTAGTATTTACTAGTGCTAACTAATGTATTTGTTTGTGGGAAACAACTTGAATGTATTAAATTATCCATCTGGGTTTGATACAAAGGGATCACATATCTGTGTGGGGTAATTGTTATGAACAGATTAGACATGGTGATATTGAATATCTAACTGTTTAAG
The DNA here is from genome assembly GCA_036023535.2 of Galaxias brevipinnis. NCBI lineage: Eukaryota > Metazoa > Chordata > Actinopteri > Galaxiiformes > Galaxiidae > Galaxias > Galaxias brevipinnis. Next base: position 4,277 of record JAVQIZ010233172.1, on the reverse strand, counting down.
CCTAGTTTGCTTTTAGGCTAGTGTTGACTCTGCAAAGAAGCTTTGTTGTCAGAACTGTTGATGCACATGGTTCTCAGAGTATCAACCTGACCTGTAGACTCATGCTAATCTGTAACCAAAAAGTGAACACATGGTTATCCTTGGGCAAAAAGACACAGGCATTCCACAATATCTGAGGAATAGTTTATCTGGACAGTAAGACCACTAAAGAACTTCACTCATATATACATAGCCACATAGTTTTCTTGAGCTGATTAAAGGGGGAATTAACTAAAGTGTAAATCATATACAGATGTTTACTGGATCTCTGTGTCACTATTTGGGAAGGCATACTACTTTTACTTTGGTATTGGGTTCAAATGTAAATGCAAAGAGGTGTTTAATTACTTGTCTGACTAATTAACAACTTTCTGAATGTTACTTTTGTAAGCTGAATAATTTCAGATCTTGTCTCCACCTAATTTTAAAAGATTTATATGCAAGACATTTTCATCAAGTTTTGACAAAGTTCGTAATCTGTAAAATAAAACCTATTTTGATACCACATCGTTTGTCAGTGAATTTGAAGGTATTGTGCAGTACAACAAGGTATCAACAGGTGGAGCCCCGTACCTATGTAAAGAGGATAGTATATTGCTCCTGCCTGATGTATTTCAACTGCTTTGTCCTTGGGAATATCCTTCCCTCGGGCAGCAAGCTGATTTAACTATGTATAAATATGTATATATATATATATATACATATATATATATTGCTATAGACAAATCTTTTCAATTATGCTTTAAATCGAATAATGTGGAACTAATGTGATACTAGAGTTGACTTCCAAAAGGAACAGTTAGCAACACCCAACAGAACAGGGAGTGAGGCTACAGACAGGGCCCTTTTGATGTTTCTGTTTAAGTGACTTACAGTCTATGTTTTGAATAGGTCTAGTACAGTAAGGGACTTCTAGGTGAGTCGACAAAGCCATTGCCTATTGTCTGTGTTAGAGGATGATCTGGTGTTTAGAGGGACTTGGTATAATAAACCCCACAAACTCAAACAAATATCTCAGTCTTTGTTTGTTGCTCTGCTAAACTTTTCCCTCTCTATGTTTGATGAAAAAAACAAACATAGGACTGTAGCGAGTTACGCATGTATTGCTGTGTTAGCACTGGACGGGGTATTGTGTGTGTGTGTGTGTATGTGTGTGTGTGTGTGTTTCACAAGTACCCCAGCACCATTTTAGATGTTATTGCATGTCTTCTGCATAGCTTGTCAGCTGCTCAATGAGGAAGGAAATAGTCCATCAACTGTAGGATTTGTGTGTGTGTGTGTGTGTGTGTGTGTGTGTGTAATGGATAGAGGATGGCCTCCCTATTATTGACCTCTACAACCTCTTCAGAGGTCTCTCCGGTCTACACACAAGCAAATCCTCAGTCTCTGTTGCAGTGTTTTTGCTGGCGCCCCAGACACAAGACTCCCACTGCCAGCATGAGTTAGAGTGTTTGGCTTGAGTCTGACTGGCCCTGGCTGCTTCCGGCCTCATGGAGCCTATTCTCAGGATCTGTGTGACATGGGATCAAGGGACATGTTTGTGTGTGTACACAAGCTTGTGAGAGATGCACATTTTCTATATGTTTCCCTTCATTTTATGGTGTGGTCAAAAGAAAATTTTGGACGTAATAAAGCTCTATAATCCACGTTGTTAGCTATGCTTGGCTGTCTTTTGTATTCTATGTCCCAGATAGATGATACATTCACGCATAGCCAAGGGACTCTGTGTGAAGGCTACATATCAAAATGTCATGCAGTTATCCAAGTTAAGGTGAGGTGTGCTGTATGTTTCCTTCATTGCTGTATCTGTGTTTGTATGATCCCTCATTGCCCACTCCCTTGATGTTATCATACATCTGTCACACACAAAAAATACTTACCTGATCCTCTCACTGCCCAGAACTTGTACTATTGCAGTTGGCTCTGGAAGAAGCTTGAGTGTATAGACAGTGGGGGAGTTGGGGTTTAGTGTGCCCATCTTAACTGCAGCGTAGTGGTCAGTGACTAAGCATCTCACTTACACAAAGCAGGTCTGTTCGTGACTTACCCTCAAATTCCGATCCTGTGTGTGTTTGAATATATCACAGCAGGTATGCCAGTGGTATCTTATCATTCACACAAACAGGCGCACTCACACACACATACACACACTCACAAAGGCCCCCCGTCACACTAAGATAGTAACAAGAAAAAGTGCCTCCTCTGTAGATTCTCAGCACCTCTCTGTCAGGCCTTTACTATGCTGGGAGTGCTCTCTGTGTTGATCTCATCTTGATAACAGCCCTCTGGAATCACACTCTTTCCTAAGGTATTTCATACTGATAACATTTGCATTACTTTACTTAAAGCATATACCTTCAAACCTCAAGCCTTCACTGGACATCTGATGGTCTGGTTGACAGTGTCCAAAGACCGTTCATAATGTCCTGTTGAAGTTGGGGGATAAAGCCCATACCATATGGTGGTGATCTATGGGAGACTTAAAGGAATTACAGAGACGCACCCACACCTCCAGCTGCTCTATATCAGGTACCCCACTAGGTTTAAGGAGCATGTGGTATTTTACACTATCAGGGAAGACATCAAACATGCAGGGGTCATACCCACACAAGCTCTACACATTTACCTTTCGTCAGGTGTGCTTTTTAGAGTGACAGGAGCAAAGAAATGGACAGACATTAATTTGAAGCACTCCAAAAGAGGGGGAGGATAATCTAAAACTTTGGAGCTACAGTCAATATACAACTACAGGGGAGTGTCAGCACCATTGGCAGAGGTTTGATGCAGTGGAACATCTGTTTCATTGCTTGCATGTGTCATCAGTGTTTGAACAAATAAGTGGAGTCTGTGGACCAACCCTGTCTGTATGCTGGCCTGGGAGTCTAACCATAAACATATGCTTGATCCGCTGACACGAACTGAGGTAGTAGGTCTAACAGATCGTCTGTCAGTCCACCCATACTTCTTGTATTCTAAATCGGTTGATTCACAGAAGAAACTAAACTAAATAAAACCTTTATAAAAGGCATGACTTTCCCGTCAGCATGTAACTCCCTCAGAGAAAAGGAACAGCATATACAGAAAACAAGGAACAAAAGACGTTATTGTCTGTTTTAGGTGGTTCCCCACTAATCTGAAATACTCTCTCTTTATTCACAAGGAAAAATAGCTGTTTCACACTTTTCTAATTATTAAGCTCTGCACAGTTATGAAAGCTGTTTGGAGGCACAGTAGAAAGGCAATGTACAACACACCACACGAAATATAGTACCTCCTAAAAATGAAAAAATTATTAATGCCATAGCCTTATCAAATCTATAGGCTGATGATCACATTTTACAAATCAGTCATTATGAAAAGTTATCATATAGTCACTGGTGAGTTAAGAGAAATCGTGATTCCTTTTTGCAGATAGTGGAAAGGTCTTAATAAAAATATATAGGTCCACTAAAGATCGGCCCTTTAAAGTAAATGAGATGATGAGTTTATTGTCGAGTCATGATTCCAAAGACTTCATTGAATGATGGAGTACATCCATATTCTTGAGATGCCTATTTGTCTGTGTCTGTGGGTCAGGGCATGTTGGCCCTGGCCTTATATCTTTCCATATGGCGTGTCAGATCTTCAATGCGTGTGTCCTTGAGATGCACCAGGTGCTCTAGTCGATTCACCTTTATCTGCAGGATCTACAGTTTACCCACACAAACACACAAACACACCGTCAATACATTAACTTTTGAGAAATAATGGGAAAACCAAGACGTGATTATGTGAAAGTGTGACAGGAAGTATTTTAGACTAACCAAACAATAACACAGATAAAAAACTAGAACACTAGTGCGTCAGAAATGTGACATTGTAAAAAGGGCAAATCCATTCCTCTGAAATAATCTACTTTATGATCTGAAGAACTTATGTAAGACAGAGTGTGAGTGTTTCGTCTCTGTTGCCCTCTCTTCACACTCTAACGACAATACATTTTGTTGATAGAAAAGGAAAGGCTCACGTCCGCTGAGTACTCACTGTCTCTGTGACCGGTGCTGACACAGCTTATGACACACACTCACACACACATGGCCTCAACACCCACACACTGCCACCCCCCCCCACCCCCCCACCCCCCCCCGCACACTTATCCAGGCACGCACACACACACACACACACACACACACACACACACACACACACTGTCCCCATACGATTGTCAGCAGAGTGACGGGTGCTCTGTGTGGCAAGGG
>JAVQIZ010233157.1:0-12232 GCA_036023535.2 Galaxias brevipinnis | reverse complement strand
TGTTCACAGTTTATGAGTTATATGTCAACACACGTCCTCCCGATCTGATTACATTTTACAATATAGCATGTTCATAAAACATTTGCATAATAAACAATGCAAATGTGAATTTTCTGTTGCATAGCTTACACATTTTCTGAGGAGAGACCAACACCCATAATTAACTAAAATCAGAATAGATATATCTTTTTTTTATATATATATTTTTATTGAAAAGTGGTAAAACACCAATGTAAGGACAGAGTACAAAAAAATAGAAGTTCTTCTCAGTATTTCTCAATTCCCTCCCCATGCTCAAAATGTTAGAACGGGGTACAAGTGTTGCACCCATATCCAACCCTCCACCCAACCAAAGAGAAGAAAGAAAAAAAAAAAGGAAGACAAAGAAAAAAAAGGCAAGCAGGGGTACAGATAATGTAGAAAACAAGAATAGATATATCTATTATGAGCTTGCGTTAGGTGTGCGGGATACAACCCCAGATTATCCGGAAAAAAACCCTTCTTGCACCCCCCATTCCTGTAGTCGTTACAGCGCTGCTGCTGCTAGATTGGCAGTGCTGCTTCGTCATAATTTAATGGCAGACATACACAATGACAAAGTATTGTAAGTACTAACGCTTATTTTTATTTTTGTTCTCTATTTTTGTTCTCAAAGCTCTATATGTAAGTATTAAAATCACTCAGGCTATCCACAATGCGCTTAAACGAAGTGGATCGAGGGTCAGCCAAAATGATAGCACTGTGTAAAACTCTTCCTGTAATAGCTTGGGCAGTATAACTTTATTGCATTATTTTCTTCTTTCATGTGCATTTCAACACACAGTTAATTACTAGAATCATATTGTAGAAATAAACGTACTTTGTGGGAAATGGGCGATATTATGAAGGCACGGGTTATGCGGAATGGACTAATCTATTTTATTAAAACGCATTTTATGACAATGTAATGCAATACCCTCTATTCATCCAAACAGCTAACTGTATTTGAGAATTCAAGATCTAGCCTCACAACTAGATCCACCATCGTTATTTCTCCAACACTTCAATAAGGCTACTGTAAACACGTATCATACAACTTGTTCCAGATAGGTTTATATCTAACAAGACTGAACGATAAGCGCTACATCCACGGATGGAACATGTACTGCCCTCTCTATTCATTTCAATGTATGGGTGCAAAACATCGATTAAAAATAATAAGAAAACAACACGTGAACCGATCACTTAGCTACTTGCACGCACACTATGTCAATTGTCTTGATAAACTTGCAAGCTGACATGGCTTAGCTTATGACGTTCCATATTGCCAAAATTATACCTGGTGTTGCGTTGCCTTAAATGCCTTTGTCATCTTTTACAAATTGTTAGTTCACTACACAGTGTTGACAGTCAATGCAGTATGCCTTGTGGTTTGCACTGACTATTGTAAGCAGTTATTTCAATAACACTCATTTCTTGATTTGATTTATTGCTAGTGAACATGAAACACCATGCAATTGTCGTTCATAACAGCATGAGACTGGAAGCGTCTATCCATGGCTAGGTGCTAATGCTAACTAGAAAGTAGCTAACTCACTATGGAATAATTAGCGATACGGTCACGCCGTCACATATAGTCACAGGCGCATTCCTGTGCATATCCTGTGCATTTCCTGAACTGTTGGCGCGGTGTTTTTGTTACTTATGAGTTAGCTATCCCACTTCTGACGCCCCCAATGAAGGACCAAGATGAATCATACCCTTGTGTAAACTGCCGAATCATACAATTGTGTATACTGCCATCTAGTAACCGTAATAAAATGTTGACTAACATATACATGTATAAAGTTTATTGCAGTCACTAGATGACAGTATACACAAGGGTATGATTAATCTCGGTCCTTCTTTCCAGCTCCGCTCAAGTCTTACCCTCTTCCCATTCATTGTCTATGGGGAAATTAAGCGTGTAAAAGAGGCAATTAAAAAATATCTAGAGGACAGATTAATTATTTGTGTACAAGCAAAATCCGTGGCATTCGAACTGATTTTGGAACTGCAATGGAAGCGAAATAGACCGTAGTTAGATGCTGAAAAATGGCGCAAATAATAATAATCATAAAAAAAGTAAGGACAACAGTATATGATTGCATCTTACAAGGCAATCATAATATAACCAGACGGAGTCATTCATTCATGCAGTTAATAAGCCAAAACAGTCAGTATAGCCTACTAACATAACAACTTGCAATTACATAACATCAACGCTTGATGGTGGTATATGCCTGTGAAATCTCTCTCCCAGTAAAAACCCTCTCCCCATTAATTTCAAGGGGGCCAAAAACTAATTAAAAATAATAATGAAAAATATAGCACGTGAACCAATCACAACCGATTACCAACCTAAACATTGATAAGAAACTATGAGTTAGGCACCTGCAAGGAAATTTCAACATAAAAAGCTACATACTTATCAACTTATTTATTCATTTATTTATGTCCATAATACTGTGTTGCTGTGAAAGGGACGCCCCTGCAGCTAACGTTTACGAGGCACTCCTGCTCGCTGCTGTAAACTTGACTATACTATAGTATATAGAGAAGACCAGACCATCCTATACAAAAGGGTGATTCTTGTAAAATATTTATCTTTCGATTTTCCTCAAATGCACGTAACACGTTTCCAAACATCATCTGCTTTATTTTGAGACCCGCAAAATCGCAATGCCCTGAACCTTGACCTCTACGCCTTTTACAATGACATTGTTTTTGACGTTGGGAAAATCCCATAGGTTCCAAGGATAGTAATAATAATAACTTTATATAGCGCCTTTCAAAACAAGGTGCTTTACAATAAAAGTAACAGTAAAAAAATTTAAAATAATTAAAACACAAATCACACAGTAAAATCAGGTATAATAACTAAAATAACAAATAATTAACAAAAAAACTAATTTAAAAGAGAAGGCTTTTAAGACAAAAGTGAGATTTAGAAGAGGAAACTGAGGTGGCCTGTCTGAGATCATTAGGCATGGAGTTCTAAAGCTTGAGCGGCTCGAACAGCAAAAGCCCAGTCACCCTTGCTGCAGAATTTGGATTTTGAAACTATTAAAATGGCCCTGCTGGAGGATCTCAAGCAGCAATAAAGGCAGATCGCAGATATAGGCAGGCGCCAAACCATTCAAGGCTTTGAACACTAGCAGTAAAATCTTCAAATCAATTCTAAAATCCGCAGGTAATCAATGAAGGGCTGCAGGGATAGGTGTAATGTGGCCTCTTCTTCTAGTAGCCTACGTGTTAAAAACTTGGCAGCAGCATTTGGAACCAATTACAATCTTTGAATGTTTCGCGATTCCAGAATAAAGTGCATTACAATAGTCATGTCTGGAGGAAATAGAAGCATGGATGACCTTTTCTAAATCTGAAGAATCTAAATGATTTTTCCAATGGTATTTTAGAAAACACTCGTAATTTTTTACCTCAAATATCGAAAACTGTTTATCATCAGATTTTGATGACACTTTTATGTGTATACCAGAGGCTTTGAATTGGAATTAAAATGACTGAAATCGAGTTGGCCTTATATCCAAGCATGTAGGTGAAGCAAACAAAACTCTTAAGATTAAGTTTACAACTTCCCATATAGATATCAGTATACAAATTTCATTAGCTGAAGGCACACAAGAATGAATGTGTGGCTTGTTTCATATAATATTAGTTAATCGCCTAGTTATATTAAAATTAACAGGGTGCAGTCGGTGTCGTGATTTAGAACGCACCTTGTACTGAACTGTAGCCCTCAAAAGGCTGAACAAACATTCTTTTCAATTAATCTCCTATGGGTTCGCGCTAGCGTTCTACAGCTTGCAGAATGAACTGTCTTTCTGTGTTTGGGGTAAAAATACTGCGTTCTATTGTCCGCTCAATAATATAAACAAGTTCACGATGTCTATCTAAAATATATTCTTCTCTAACAACTTATAGTCATGGCAAACATTAGTTGGTTGACTAATTTATACGTTAAGGGCAACTGGTTGAAAGGCTTAACATATTTGGTGTATGTGATGGGACCTTTTCATGGATATGCGCAGCATTCAAATATTATTAACAACACTGGCACAAAAAACACATTCTTGTCAATGTAGAAGCAGCAGCATGTTCATAATATTACCATTACTTAGTTTGTACTTTTCCGTTTAAATTGATTGATACCAGCACAGCCCACTACACTACCTATCGGTTCAAATTGCACCAAATCATTTTAAGTAGCATGTGATCAAAACTGTCGCATAGTGCTGTCTTCAGTGTAAATGCTTGTTTATTAGATTTCAGCAGTGTGCTTTTCGATCAAAACTGTCGCATAGTGCTGTCTTCAGTGTAAATGCTTGTTTATTAGATTTCAGCAGTGTGCTTTTCTAAAATCTTTACACTGTAAGTTACAGTTAATAAATTGTGACCAAAGTAAAGGCCTGTAGACTGACCTGATTGTCCTAACGAAGGCAGTACTTTTATTTTCCTCATCATGGGGCTTGTGAACAGCCATCCACCTATTGTCAAAAATGTCCTACTCCTAGCCGTGAATTTTCCTGTTTGTGCTCCAGTCTCCAATGATGTTCTTCATTGCAGAAGCATGTTTACATGGCTAGTGGTAATGCTAACTGGAAACTAGCTAACTCGCTATGTAAAAACAATACAGTGCCATCGCACACTCACCGGCGCATTCATTTGTGCAGATGACCTGAACTGTTGGTGCGAAGTTTTGTTATTTATGATTTAGCTTTCCCACTTCTAAAACCATGTTTTGATGTCAAATAAAGAGACAGAGTCACTGATGCAGTTTTCAACTGGTGTTCGGTGTAATAACCAAGACAGTCGGTACAAACGTAACAACATGCAAATACATCAACGCTAGACAGCGGTATATGACCATTAAAACTCTCTTCCAGTCAAAAACCTCTCCCCGGTCATTTCAATGGGGGCCAAAAACGGATTAAAAATAATAAAAAAATATAATACGTGAACCGATCACTTAGCTATATGTAAGCGCAATGGATTGCAATACCCAAGACATGTAAGCACTGGAATGAAATCGATTGGGTGAAAACTGCGGGCGGAGATAAGGCGCCAAAAATAGGCCTAATAATAATATTAATAACTAGATAGGGCTACAATTTCTGTTCAGATTGTGATGTGTGCTTGCAGCCAGCCACTCCTGATGTCCGTAGTCTCAGCTGTGTACTGCTATCAACTGCCAAACTGAGGTCAAAACTGCTGCTGTTACTCCATGAACCAATCTTATCATAATAGTGCAGTGGCTAGCCAGTTAACGGTCACCCTTGTAACCATAGCGCGCTTATGTTTCCCCGTGTAACCACGGCAACCTGGGCGATGTCCTTCAAGTACAATAAGACGTGGTCGCATTCAAGCGGTTTTAGAGAAAAACGTATAAAACCCGCAGTTTAGATAATGGCACTGTATGATTCACGAGAACCAGGTGAACATTTCCCTGTATAACATGTCTATTAAACTTTACATTGGAGGCGCTATCATAGATTAGAAAACGGCAATGAATTTTAAATCAGCAAAGTTAAGCATAGCGCTACTGTTTACCCTCGTAACCATGGCAACCTGGTCAGTCTGTCAAGTAGCGTATCTCACAGCTTAAAAAATGGCACCATAAGAACCGTAAGATCCAGGCGAACATTTCCATGTATATAATGTCTATGAAATGTGAAATCTGGAAACGGGATCACAGGTTAGAAAACGGCAATGAATTTGAAATGAGCAACGTTTAGCTAAAGTGGAGATTTGAGCATTTACAGTGGATGTCAATGGAGAACGCAGTCTTCAACCAAACTGACATAAAGTAAAAACTATAAATCCCACATCTTAGATAATAACACGGTAGGACTCGTAAGAACCAGGGAAAGATTTAAATGTAATATAAGTTTATGTTGACTAAAAAACATAAGCGTGCTGGCAGTTTAGAAAAGTAGGTCAACATTTGTAATAATAATAATAATGTGAGATTATAGTAGTGTGGCTTGCCTAAAGCAAGCACACTAATAATTATAATAATAATAATACGACTTTTACGAAAACAGTATGTGATTGCCCGACGCAATCCCATAATAATGCTAATAATAATATGACTTTGCGATAACAAGATGTGTGCGTCATACAACGCATCACATAAACTAACTAGCTAACTAACTAAACTAACTAGCTAGCTAACCGAACAAACTGAATGTCATGTCTCTTGACTTGGAAGACTTCACTCAAAGCAAATGACGTTAGCTAGCTAGCTAGGAACGAGAGCAACGGGATCAGGGCCAGAGAGAAGGTTGCACAGAGCAGCGCAGGAAATCGTTTTAGAGCCAATCAGAACTTAGCAAAAAAGACAGGTTGTACTTTTTTATTTGAAGCATTGTGAAAAACGTGTCTAGAAGAAACCGTCTCTCTACAAACCAGGAACGAATTGTAAGTGTTGGTAAAACAGGGATTTTATATTCGCGGCTCTAAAATATCTCTATGGCGTAAAGAGTGGGGAAATTCTCTTCCGGAACGGTCGGTAGGAGGAGCGTCGGTACTCTATAGAAGCCTGTCACTGACGTCATGGATACGGCAACTTTAACATCGTTCTGTTGGGGGTCCAAATATCGGTTGCTATGTACACAACTGAAAGAAACTGGCAACAATGCCTACATCTATCAGTCACTTGATCCGCACTTGAAAGGGAAAAATATGAACAAGATCAAATGTACCGGTGTCGATCCGTATTTGTTAAAGAAAACCGAATGGATTAATTATGTTAATAATTTCCCACCTTTCACATAAGTCTTGAGCCAAGGGTTTACAACTTCTCCACGTTTAGTTGGGTGAGAGCCCGTGGTGACCCTTCGCAATGATCTTTAGCCGTGTTTTCAGCAAGGGTACTCGTTTTTTATTTAATTAGATAGAATAAAATAATGCCAACGTCAATTGTTTAGCTAATGTTATTAATTAGTCGGCTACAAACTAGGTTATGTAGCGAGTGAATAGCCTTACAAACTCATTAGTCTGTGAGACATTGTGTTGTAACTGGGTATGCGGTAAAAAAAAAAGCTAGCTAAATTGGAGGTGCGCTGTTATTACATAGCAAATTGATCTAAATTATACTGTGACAAAAGTTAAGTTAGAAAATGTTTCAGAAAACACTTGCCATTTAAGTTGTTTCGTATGAATGCAAAACACTGTTCAAAACAGGCGTTGAACTTATTTTATTGATTATCATAGCATTTCTGTTTTCAGGTGTGGCACAGAGACCAAAGGCAAGGGGGATAGTGAGATGGCAAGAAAAAAAGTCAATAAACATGTAATACGCCCCTATATATATATATTTATCAAATGGCACAACTGAGGTTGATAAGGCCACAGCAAATGGTGACATTTAGTCTAACATTGAAAGCTTCTGTGATGATCTACTGGGAGGTCTACTCTAAGTAAATGTATTTTTCTCTCAAGTTTGGCAATACAATTTTTAACATGAATTGTGGTAGTATCCAAAAATGATGGCTAAACTGTTCATTATTACCAATTGTATTTATGTTAATTCTTGTTTCTTTTGTTTTCTTTGATACTTTGTATCAGTATGCCTTGTGTGTAATATGTTTTGGCCATCTTTCATATTGATTATTGGTAGGGTGACCATATTCCAAGGAGTCAAATACGGCAGTAAAAATTTTGCCATCCCAAATGGTGGGTCGCAGAAAGATTCAGCATGGGTCGTCATGACACAGTATTCTATTATTATATATGTTTTATATATATATATATAAAAATTATGTATTAATAAAAATGTGTTATCAATATATTTGAAACACTGAAAATACCTAAATAGCTTTCCTTAAAAAAAGTATAATAAAAAAAAATATGAATGATCTGAAAAAAGAAATTGCATGTTTAGCGCTCGCTTGCACGCCGGCAAGGTTTCCTCACGTGCCAGCGAGTTTCTCTGCTAGCACCTTACTGGCCGTTACTGTAGCTAGCTACACTGCTTTCACAATGTCGATCATTTTCTTTTTCTTTCTAAACAACCTATTCTGTACACTGGACCCTGCCTTGTTTGAGCCTCAATAGACTGCACGAAAGCTGGGCATAACGTCCGCAACTGCTATAGTTAGCCTACTACTGTGTTAGCTACAGTAAGTTCTTTTTGCAGCTAGACTGAGCTAGTAGCACAGATTTGGTCCTCCAACATGGCGTTGTGTCTCTGTTACCACTTGCAACAACATATTGAACGTTCGGTGACAGGCCTCTATTGACACTTTGACTGTCTGTGGAACGCGCTAGCTGCATTAGCTTGCATTGAGTTCCTTTAATATACAATTTTACTTTTTACCTCACAATTTGAAATATGGTTATGTGCTCACAAACAGTATAATATATTCTAACTACCATATTAATTGCCAGCAATTCTGTAGTCTGTTTTTTTATATATTTAACTTTATTGTGCTGTACCGCTAAGAAAAAGCTTCAAGAAAGTAAAGCGCGAAAAGTTTTGTAGAGTAACACAATATAGTGGGGGTAGATGAAGATAAATACATATCACTCATGAAACACCGCATGTTCAAGCCTTTCATTACTTATGTATTTACCACTTAGACTGAGTCATTGTCTGTTTTTCCGGTTGCAGGATAGACTAGAGAAAGGACTAGAACAGCTACTGCAACGCTACGGCGAGTAAATTTACCAGAGCCGTTTGGTCAAGGCTAGCCAAAAATGTTGAATAGTTATAAATACATCCTTTATTTTTTGACTGTTGGTAGGATGAGGTCCCGCAAGTTCTCATAAACAAATTAGCATTTGATAGTTCAGCATTTAGTGTGCCTACATGTAGACCTTGTGAGGCAGAGGTTAGTCAGGTTACAGAGGTGAGAGCTGTGGATGAAAGTAATAAGCATAAAGCTAGTTTTGTCACAGAATTAACTTGTGTTCAAGAGTGGTTGATGGACTAGATAGAGAGATTAGAGAAAGGGACAAAGGGCAAAATTTGATCATCTCATTAAGGAGAAAGATAGGTCAGAGAAAGAGTGGAGAGAGAGGGGTCAAAGACTTTTTGGGTCAGACTCTGAGGTAAAGGTAAGGAGTCAGCAATCAAAGCTGAATAAGTGCAGTGCGAGGCTGTCAGAAAAGTCTCCCAGCAGATTACTGCTAAAAAAGCTAAAACGAGAGTAGTTTAGAAAAGACTAAGCAGGAGACAGATCGTTTTTGTGACTGAAGCTGCCCCATAGCCAACCACAGAAGCTCCCAGGTGTATGGTTGACGAGTCATGAAAAGTTAAACTGATTCAGAGTTAAAGTTTGAACCTCCGGCTCTGCCCAATGCACGTTCGACAGTTGAGGGAGATGATTCAGAAATTATTTTCTCAAAGATTAAGAACCTCATGAGTGACCAGGCCAACACTGAAAAGAGGTTCAATAAAATATAAGTATAGCAGAGGAAAAATACAGTTCCCGATGTAGGTTTAAAACATTTGAATTATGTAGTGATTCTGAGTAGGTCAGTTTTGGGGTTGTCAATGAGTGGCCTGCATCTCATCAAGCCAACACAGCCCTTTTCTCATGGTGTTTGGAGACAAACACTATAGGTAGCCAGCGGCTGTATGGGTTACAGAAAAACAAAGCAAAATGCATTTACCACTTAAAACTGATTTAGTGTTTGTGTTTCAGGTTGCAGAGCAGACTAAAAAATGAGCCAAGCAGCTACCTCCCAAAAAAAAATAAAAAAAATAAAACAAGTCCAAGAGATGAAGCAACTAATAAAACTTTTAAAAGAATCTGTAATGGCTAATTCCTACATCTACACATAAAGTGCAAAGTTATATAATTATGTGATGCGTCACTGGCAAGTCATATTATTATTAGGCCTCTTTTTATTAGGCCTCAGTTTTGACCTAATCATTCCATTCCAGTGTCCACATGTCTTGGGTATTGCAGTTCATTGCACTTACATATAGCTAAGCGATCGGTTCACAGGTTATATTTTTTATAATTATTTTTAATCGGTTTTTGGCCCCATTGAAATGAATGGGGAAGAGGGTTTTGACTTGGAGAGAGATTTCATGGACATATACCACCATCTAGCGTTGATGTCATGTTGGGTTATACTGACTGTCTTAGCTTGTTAACTGCAGCCAGGGCCGCCTTTACAATATAGGCGAACTAGGCAGCTGCCTAGAGCGGCACTCCCAAAAGGAGGTCAATCCGTCTCCTTGGAATGTTTCTGCCGCCTGCTCAAGCATGAAGTGCTTAGTTGATTTGAATTGAAACAAGCACAGTAGCACTAACACACACAAACCGAATGAAATTCTGATATGGCCAATCATATTGCTATGTATTTGTTTTTTTGGGGGGGGGTTCTGGTGATTGACTGTAGGTCCAGTTGTAACGTTTCTCTCTCTCATTAAAAATTGTTAAAGGGAGAGTTCAAACCACACTATAGCTAAAAACGGTTTAAACAGTTAAGTTATTCCCCGTCACAACGAGAAATATGTAATTAAAAGGCAGAAACCTTCCCTTTTAAATTCTCAAGTTTGGTCTACTTTTCCCGGTCTACTTATTATCCACCACAACTGCCAAGTCTGTATATTGACTAGAACAGAGGTGACAAGTTAGAGAGTCATCGGTAATAAAACGTTTCTAAAAGACAAAAACTGTCTGACTGGGAGTATAAGAAAAAAAAACTTCATACAGAACAAAAACGCCTTATATCAAAGCTGGCCGAGTGGTGGTCTTTTCCGGCATGTCTGTTTTGTTAACATTTTGGCAGTATACTCAAGGGTATGATTCGGCAGTATACACAAGGGTATGAATTCAGGGACGTCATTGGGCTTGTTTTCTGAATAGCCCCGGATCTTGTTTTTTTTATGTAAGAAAAAATGAAACATTGCCCATGATCTATTCATCTGTCATTCCAAACATAATAATATGTAATAAAATATTTAATATTTATATTTTATATAATAAATAATATGACAGTGTTGATCAAAAATGGAGAAGAAGGCTATGTCCTGTGTGTGTAATTAAAGGCTCGGATCTACTTCACATTACTTGGCACACATGCATTTTGTTTGAGCACGAGAAAGAGTAAGAAAGAGCGCCCTGGTTGCAGCGCTTGTCATTTCGACATCTTGCTAGCTAACAAATTCAGAAGGACAACAATCAACACAATGGATATAATGCTTTAAAAAAAGGAAAACGGACAGTGATGCAACAAGGCCAGAGCAAGGCTAGAGAATTTGGAGGAGGAAAAGTTATCTCTTGCTGCTGCGGCAGCAGATGAGTCAGGACGTGAGAGTGCCAGTCGCGTATCTCATCCACAAGCTCCTAGTCTAGCACAGTGCAGTGGTTCTCCAAAGCTTTTGACACAAGGCATTTGATTTTTCTATCTCGGCAACTGATTTGTTGATTAAACATGTATGTAGCTAGTAGCTACCACAATAACATCGTTCACTTTCAATAGAAGGCATAAATGTCAAGCTAGCAACTTGTCATGCTTCCATTGTCAGCAGAAAGCTGTTCAATGTAGCCTATTCACGTAACCACTTACTGCAATAGTAATACATGGGATTTATAAGCGCCCTTCTAGTAACTCAAGGACACAGGATAATATTATTGCTATTGTTATTATAATATTATTTACAAAGTAAATTACTGCATTAACCTAGAGGAATATGTCTACGCAGTGACTCCCTGCCATGTAAAATTATTTGTTGTGAAGAAGACAACTATTTCTATTATTTTTTGCTATTTTATCAAGTTCCAGAGCGCACAAGTAATCCCCCCATAATAATTATGCACTGTAATTGCAAACACCACACTGCAGCTATGGATGTGTGTGTGTGTGTGTGTGTGTGGGTGTGTGTGTGTGGGGGGGGGTGTGTGTGTGTGTGTGTGTGTTGTTGGGTTAAAGTATTGACAATCCCGAAATTTAAAACATAAACCTTGGTTTCGTCAGCCATGCCAATACGGCTTTTGATTCACGTTTCTATTACTAATGTAACCAACCACGCTGTTAGATCATCATTATTTGTATTATCATTATTAGACTACAAGTTTAGGGAAGCCTTCTAGGCTACATATGACGCCTACACTGATGCCTATGGCTGTCAGTCTTTTTTGACCGCAGATTATCCAGGTTGGCCGAGAAACATAACATTATACTTAGGCAATGCAACACTACATACAATTTTGCCATTATGGAACGTCATACCCTA
>JAVQIZ010233131.1:0-10000 GCA_036023535.2 Galaxias brevipinnis | reverse complement strand
TTTACGAGTATCGGTTTTCTGGTTGTCTGGCGCCCCTATAGGCCTGGAGGTGTATGTGTGAATGTCTGTGTGTGAGCAAAGCGGTTCCTAGCTAAGATGAGACTTTAATACCCAACAATAGCCTATATAAACGTGCGGGCAAGAGAAATATACTAGCCCACTTTATTACCAAGGTTGGAATTTAAATTTAAAAAAGGGAATATAGGCTACCTGTCACAAAAGTTAAACAAAATATGTCACATTGAGAATGGTTGCTCACATCCTCATTCCCCTGTCAACTCATTGATCGTCACGCATGAATGCCAGTTAATATGATTGTATGAAGCCTAATCGTCAAATGTATGTTAAAGTTATGCATTTATGTTAGGCATACAAATCTGCAACATATTATGATTCTTAAGTTTGTTAACATGTTGACATTTGAAAACATATGCATACTAGCAAGCTAGGGCATAACATAAGATGGAAAATATTTAATAAACAACTTGGCTATATGATCTGAATCCCTCGTCAGTCATGTCGATCAACGATTGAATGGTGTCGCTTTAAATATTGCTGCCTCAAGGAATTGTGGGGCGGAATTTGCTTCTTTCCTTTGTAAAGGAAGGGCCAGTCTATCCCATGCTAAAGTACACAAGTTAGGAAGCTTTGAAGCACCTTTCCTTAGCACTTAAGAGAATTCGACCAGTACTTATCATGGCTGCCACTTAGATACTTCAGGATCATGTCACCCGGTTAGGAACCTTCCTAAGGAAAATAGAGAATTCGACCGGAGCCAAGGCGTGGGCTGGAGTCGGGCTGTCGGATTGGTTTGGACAAAAAAACTGGCGGAGCTAGCAAGCAGCAGGAAGTTTATGTCGCCAATTAACAGAGTTCACTGTCTGTAGTCGTAAACCACCGCTATGTTGTTGTCGTCTCTCGAGTTCAAGAGGCACTTGCAGTGTATATAGCTAAGGTTTGTGGTTGCAATAGTGAATTTGCTATCCTGGATTGAAAGCAAGGTAAGACGTTGTTGTTTATTAGCTAGCTAACGTGTTGACGTTGCTACACGACTGTTTTTTCGTTCTTCGAGCCTAACTTTAGTTTGCTATTACAGTAAATTGAAGTTAGCTAGCGAGCAATTTTACACACATTACACTATCTACTTAACACTACTAGCAAGCCGCGGTTGCTATCTAACGATATTAGCTACTAGTCCTACTACTAGGTGAGTGACGCTAACTTAGGCAATATTATGTACAAATCCTTCTGTGTTCTCTAACGTTAGCTGGCGTAGTAATGTTGGACTTGTATGTTTTTCAGCTGCATTTATTCAGCAATTACCCACTATAGGAGCACAACGCAATGGCAGGTGGAATCACAGAGACAGGGGAACCCTATTCCCCATTTGTAAGTATTATTGGTCCTTCAGCTATGTTAGAACCCTGTCTAAGGCTAACTGATACCCCCTACAGTTATGCATTATGTTGGACTCCAATTATTTGTAGATGGGACAATAAAATAACAACAAAAAATGATCGGGACGGTGCGTCTGGACACTGATAGGTCTAATAGTCCCTTAAATTGTTAAAAACTGCATGTATGTTTTGTGAGTTGGTGCAGTGGATGATAATCACGCAAATAAAATTTTTTACGGTCATACTGATGGAAATGAAACTGTAGGGTGGTTTGTGGTCGCATGTTTTTCTTATTGAAATGAGGAACACTTAAAGCTTACACATCAAACTACTGCCTGAGCTTTCATGAGCCACACCATAAATTCTGCTGTACAAAGTGCAAACATATATTTAAAGGGGCCAAGCTTTTTCAGGTTTACCAGTTCATTCAGTTTGTGCAGTTAACGTTATTCTTGAAGAAAGTCAAAGCAACGAATTATTGAAGTCCTTTGTCTGATTAACAATAATATATAGACAGTTCAATGACCTTAGCTTACAAAGTTCTAACGGCCTTCCATATCTGACCTATTTACCTCCAGGTCAGGTCACATGTGTATCATGGTCGGTCATGGACTTAGCTCCTCCATTGCTTAGACTCACTCGACCATGTGTTTAGGATATACGTGTTCACTCTCCTTGTTAGATTAGGTGACCCACATTTCTGTGTAAGATGTCAGATTCTGTAGTCGTTTTATGTTGTCCTATTTAATGTGACATACTATCTGATTAGGCGTAAAATAATCAATCAATCATTTAAACACTTACTCTATTGTTGTGTAATACTTTGGGTTCTGAATCAGGACTTTACGAGGAGATGTAAAATTCCTCTAGTCAATATTCTAGGACTCCATAGATAGTGTTAGACCTTGTAACACATGATCATTTAATGCCATCTGTTTTTCCAGGTGGGGTTGGTGTACATGTTCAATCTCATTGTGGGGACCGGAGCCCTGACCATGCCCAAGGCCTTTGCTACAGCTGGCTGGGTGGTGAGCCTGGCTCTCATCTCCTTCCTAGGATTCATGAGGTGAGTTCTGCTCTGCTTCCCACATTTCCAGCCAGTAGCAGTGTCTACGATTCAACAGAGCCGTAGTCTCTAAAGTGGAGGCCTTTATCTACAGTGATGCCGCAACCCTTTGTGTCCGTTTCTAGTTTAGACAGACCTAAGTTGACCCGCTGCATCAGAAGGTTATGACATGTTTTTGGTTGTATGTGATCAGTAGACTGTCTTTTGCAGCAGACTCTGACCATATTGACTGTGTGATCTGTCACATAATGAAATATGTAGCCTAATTAGCCAGTCAGAGATTTTGGTACCCAGACGTTTTCCAGTGATGTGGCCTGTACCTCTATTAATGCTGACCGGACTCAGACAGCCTTCATCTGGTTTTGATTATTTTGCTGTGCTTTAATCTCACAACTAGGTTTACGGTACAGAAGGCCTTTTTGAAATGGCAACTTTCACATACCAGATATCCCACAATGGTCCTTGATAATATAATAGAGGACAAAAAACAGTGAAATTGCATGATTTGGTCATAGATACTCAAGTCAATTAGTCCTTGAGAATGTGAGCATGTCATGGATACACCTGGCAATGTGTTGTGATGTTTGTCTCCCTCATCAGTTATATGACCACCACGTTTGTGATTGAGGCGATGGCAGCAGCCAATGCCCAGCTGCGCTGGAAGAGGAGGGAGCAAGAAGAGGTGAGGAAGCATGTACAGGTCACCTGACCGGTGGAAGACAGGAAGTAATTGTGTTTGCTATTTTATGCCATTTCTTTTAGAGTGTTTATAGAATAGGTTGATGGCACATATCACTCATTGAGCAGATTCAGTTTAAATGTCACATCTCATTCTCACAAATTGACGGGCCTTAAGAAATTTCATCACAAGGGGAAGCAACAGGCTCTTGAATCACCGTTACTTTATTAAAGTTTGACTAAAAGGAAAAATTCCTTTAATACTTTTGCCAAACATTCTGGCTTTACACTTCAGAAGTTATTACCACCCGACTAATCCATGGGCATTGACTGTGCACTTTGCATCCCCTCTAACATTTCCTGTCTGATAATAAAAAGAAAGAATGGAGAGAGGTGGAAGGGTTTTATTTCTCGTAGTTTTCGCCGCTTGTTTAAAGCCAGTTCTGGAACGTTGTATATTTTCTGTGAACGTTACTTTGAGTCTACACAACCCTCTGAATGTAAGAAGTGTAGGGTATGGGACAGGCTGGTCTGTTCTACAGTTCCAGCAGTGGGTTCACACTCACAGTGACTGTGTTTTCTGCCTGCAAGGTGATTCGTTCTTTCAGTTAGTTTTTCCTTCCCAAACTCATTACACCCCTCCCCCTCCCTCCAACCACTTCTGCTGCTCCAACAGCTGTGGCAGCTCGTGTTAATCCACTTGATGACATCCTCAATGTTGACTAATTGACAATTAATGAATATTAATAGGCAGAACATTTTGGAAGATGAGGAGATATGATGGGGCATCAGGTGGGGGCTCGTTTTGGCTGCGTATGAATGGAAGGCTCACATTCTCTCCAGCACATCCCAGCTGTTCCAGAGTGTTCCCAGATGCTATATGCCTTCGCGTCATATGTAGCGGAATGCAACATTGTGCTAATAGGTTGTAAACGAACTGCTGTCAGCAGCCAAAACTCTCAGTTCCAGACGAGGGGGAGAAAGTCTCGGTGCAACGGGTCCTGCTCGTCTGCATTTGGCTCGAGATTGAGCATTCTTTTGATTGATGAGATTTCATATCCACAGGTTGAGGACAGCGACTCTACCTCAGACTATTCCGATGATGATGTCCTCATCCGGGGAAGACCGGAGCCGGAGAGCAGACCTATCCTGTCTGTCCGTGAGTGCTGTGGTCCGTTCACCACACTTGGCAATTCCAAGTCAGAAAGGCACATAATGCATTAGTGTCTCAAATGATTTCCAGATATTTGTGTCAGCTGAGCGTGGTGTTCTAAGTGGCCCTCTACTCATTAAGTGATGATGTTTATTTTTTCATTATTATTATTAAAATACAGTAACCTAGTGCGTCTTAATGCTATGGCCTTTTTAATTATTCCGTGTGGTCTTAATTTAAATTGAGTGGGATTATGCGTAGCTATAACCTGATTCAGCTCATCTTCTTGTATTCTATGTGTGTACACAGAAAGAACTGGAGGAACGTCCGATCACTTTGACATTGTGGAGAGGGTGGAGATGGGTCAAATGGCCTCCATGTTTTTCAACAAAGGTAAAGTGGTAACTGGAATTTGCACTCTGTGAATGAACGTGAAAGCATTGTAGTGATGTTATATGTTGACATCACTACCGTACGTGCACACACGTCTGGAATTCTTAAAGTCGCGTGAGACATTTTATCCCACCTTTTTTTGCCGAGATTCTCACATTCAAAGATTGAAGCTGTTAGCCCCTAATAGGATGTAATTATACTTGGTTAAATTGCCTTTGGTTGTAATTACCTGTTTGAGACCCCACGGAGGCTGCTGTTCCATCTCCTTGCCATGTGGGTGTGGGCTGGCGTGCTGGTTCTAAAGCGTCAGCCTGAGTGAAGGTGGCGCTAATGAATGCACTGCTACTTCACAGTGGCAGATTGAAAGCAGACCCATGCTCCCCTTGAACCACCAAGAGAACGACCTCGCTGCTTTTCCTTTCCTCAGCCACGTTCAATGTGTTGTGCTCTGTAGTGAGCTCCTCCCCTGGTCTCTGCAGCACCCCCCCCGTCCCTCCCCTCTCTCTCTCTAAGGGAGCATTAACCCAGGAGGTGACTCAACAGTCTGCAGTGTACCTGCACTGCACGCCAATACCTCAACAGCATTGCTTTTGTCATGTCAGGGGAAAAGAGAGCGAGAAAAGGTCAAATCCCTCCCAGCTTTGACAACGTCATCTGTGCCGCTGCTCAAAACATTTTCTTTTCTCTACCTTCTGGGCACTAGATGGCGCACTTGTCACACATAGACAAGCATTTCCTACTTACACACATTCAAAAGCTGAAATACATGTAGACACTTTCACAGATGGGCTGGCATCCATACACATTGGTAGAGGCATGTGCATGCTGTTTCTTAGAGCTGCTGTGCAGTCCATCAGCTGCTCTGTGGTCCCTCTGTTCTGTCCCTTGTCTCTCAGCTTAGAAGTCCTGTTTGAGCTGGAAATGCTAAAACACTATTTGGCGACAACCTTTCCCACTGCGGAATGGACTGCGCGCTTGTCCTCTGCTGCAGGTGAGGCACGCGGATGTATCGATCGCTTAGCGGCGATAAGATGCTTCTCTCTGTCTCTCTCTCGAATCTTTTGGTGCTTTGGGAGATGTGGAATGAGGGTAATTGGTATGAGTTTGGTTCATGAAATTGGTGAACCTATCAAGTAAAGCTGTAAATAATAGTAAGCCTTTTGGCTTTCTGGCTCTGTATATTTAGAGGGAGTAGTTTTCAAAGTAGTTGGCGTCAATGGGGTATGCAGTACTAACTGCATTAACGGGCCAGTTTGGTAGTGTTGGCGGGGGTCTTGGGTCTGCACTAAACGAGGCACCTGTCGGCAGGATGGCTCCCAGACCCAATCAGCTGGCCACTTGACCCCTGACGGCAGGATGGCTCCCAGACCCAATCAGCTGGCCACTTGACCCCTGACGGCCTCCTCTTGTTCCCATTAATGATGCAACTTTTGAAGCCCTGCTGTTTGCCAGGAGGGAGAAGTCCTTCTCTGTTCACCCTGCACAGATGCATGTCCTCCACAACACAATGTAGCCATGCTCCCCCTTAAGATTCTGCTCAGCCCCCTGCTATGATGGCTTTATCCTGGCCCTGCCTGTTGATCCATGAAAGACCGGGGCATATTACACTGTCCGACATGCTGGTGACTCTGGGAATAATGTTTGTGTTCCGGTTCTCTTTTTCTTTTCTGTTCGTTTCCAAACCTCTTTAGGCAATTAAAAAAGTAATCTTCCTTTGGTTGAAGAGGCCTTCTCAAAGGGCCTTCACATAGCAACAGGGAGGCAGCCCTGGTACAAGGCCATGGCAGTCGGGCCCTGCTGCAGCTGACAGGGAGCTGGTTTATCGGCACGCCACACTCCCACAACCCCCCTCCTCCTCCTCCTTTGCAGAGTTACCATAACCTTCCTCGCTGACGGCCATTTGCAAGCTGATTAAATAACCACTTAGTCTAAAGTCACCGAGGTAGAGCGCGACGCCCCATGCGTCAGTGTCATGTCTCTCTCTGTGTCATGATGGGACATGTGCACACAGGTAGTGTGCCAACACATGTAGAAGGTGGACTGTGTCCTTAACATGTGCTGTCCGGTGCCCTTGACGTACAGGTTACCATGTGGGGGAATACTAATTCCATTGTTGTTTTATTGCTGAACAATGTATTAATCAGAGCCCAACAGGGTATAGTCTTTTGTTTTTATTTTTGATGTTTTTATTTAAATGTCATGGTTAGAGACAAAGAGAATGGGAAGCAGCACTGCCGCTCTGAAGATGAATGGACATGGTTGCGTCAGCTATTCCACTTTCCATTACTAAAGGCCTTAAGTTAAACGCTTTCTCTTTGTCAGCCCTGTATTTGGACATAAAGAATGCGTTTGAAAAGCATGCCATTAGGGCTTTGCCAAGATTACATTTCCAGATCAATATCACAAATCTTGGCCTTGAGTAAAACTCGCTCAGTAGGAGCCCAATTTGCGTTCGGAGATTTAAAGTAAAGGCATATCTATTGCGTTCCGCCAATGCCTAAGGCCGTCCAGTCTCTGTGTGATGAAGCTTTGTTATTGCGGACGACTGTGAGAACAACATCTATAGCGTGAGGCGTTCCTGTTGGCCCAGTGGCCCTGGCTGCTGTGCACAAGCATCTCTTCCTTTGCTCCGTCCTCCTGGGCCAGCTGGAGAGAGGCTCTGAGGGCTGCTGTCAGGCTGGAAAGGTGGCGTGACCGATGGGGACTCGTGGCCCCGTCACATCGGCTGGGGGACCTGGGACTCTTAGGTGAAGACCCATTTTGCAGTGCTTGAGCCTTTGGTCATGTTTAAATGGGGAGGTATTAGTTACAGGCTACTGGCGGGGCCAATATCCCCCTGGTCACGCACATTTTTTGTACTGCTATCGCTGACTGACAAGAGCCAGTGCCACCGGGCCTCGATCCCCACCCTCTCCTCCCCATCTGCGGCGGAGCCCCTAACTGGCTTGTTCTCCACAGGGCCAGATGGAGAACATTATGCAGAAATGGGTGTTTCAGAGGAGTTTGCATCCTCACTGTGGGCTATGAAACTGGAGCATACTATATTTTCCCCACCTTTCAGCACCTTTCAGTGCTGGTGACTGCATTCCACTTGTGAGTGCTCTGACAAGTGACCAGATATGGATCGATGCAGCCTAGCTATAGTATAGGTCCATACTCGCATTGCTGCATATTGTCATTTGAAAACCTGTCAATGGCAATCCTGTCCAGCTAGTGTGTTTTAAAGGTAGTGTATGTTGTCTTGTCTCCTCTAAGTACAACAGTCTTGTAAAAAGGACAGTTCTTGTTTACAGCTAGTTCTTCATTCCCTACCTGTGGGCTGATCAGGCTGCCAGGTCCCCTACCAGTGTAAGTTTGACCCAACTCATCAATGTCATGGGCAACATAGAATCTGTTTCTTTTTTCTTTTTTTCTTTTTTTTTTACACGAGGCACGATTAATCAATCTTGCGTGTAAAAGCGTAGACCCCAGACTTTAATTTCTTTTTAATGGACTGCGTTTGTAGTTTGCCCAGCAGTAATGAATGGTCTGAAGGGGCCGGCAGGACGGTAGAGCCTCCCCTTGCCGGCTACAGTGCATGATGCATGTCTGGCACAGCACGGCGAGGTGTGTCCGGATGAAAGCTCTCGATCTCCAAAGCGGTGCCACGACCCCCCTCGGTCTGCCAAGCAGGGTTGTGGGGGCAGAAGAGGGGGAGGGCAAACACTTGGGAGAGACGCAGCACAACGTGTCAGGAGTTACAAGGCCACATTTCCATCACAAAGTGATTACTTTCTTCATTAGTGTGATTAATATTCTTCTGTAGGAGCAGGGTGGTGATATGCTGCAGCCATGGCACACATGGGATGTGTGTGTGTGGGGGGGTTTGAAGGGATTAGGCCAAAGAGTAGAGGTGATTGCCTTTGATGGAGATGGCAGGTTAAGTTTGACAGAAGTTAACTTTAGCAGTTTCATGGACGGGAAACAGATGATTGATATGTTTCTATTCATTCATTCATTCATTCATTCATTCATTCATTGCATGCATGTGTTATATGTGATGTGCATATGTGCTGTATAATATGAGATGTTTACCTATGATCTTCTGCTGTTTTGTTGTTGTTGTCTCTTAGTTGGCGTCAACATGTTCTACATCTGTATCATAGTCTACCTGTATGGAGACCTGGCCATCTACGCTGCTGCTGTACCCATGTCCCTGATGGAGGTCGCCTGGTAAGCCAACTGACTGACTGACTGACTGATAACACCTTGCTCTCCCCTCCTCTATATCTGAGGTCAAGGTTTACTTGGAAGACCCTAATGACCATTGTGGAATAGGCTGACTCCACTTAGTGCTTTAAATGCTCATCGTCTGGCAGGACAAACCCAAACATCCCTGTCCTTCACATCCCTCTTAATCTGTCTTTTATTGTCCCAGCCTGACGGCTGAAGAAGTGCTCTGATTGGGGGCCCTTTGTCCTGACTTGACTGGTGCTCTTGGCATGTGGCTCTTGTTGACTGGCTTCCAGGCAGCTTTTTATTGCCAGGCGGTTGACTAGACGGTCCACGATCAGCTACTTCATATTGTTACAGACAGATTGACTTAGCCCTCTGGAGGCAAGGAGGCGGCATTTTACCTTCAGCCATTTTTCAGATTGCGTGCCTCAGCCTCTAGGGTGACAGTCGCAGTCGCCTCAGCTTTCCTGACATTATTATCCCTCATAGGCGTTACCACAAAAGTTCAGTCTTGACCGGATAGAAACTTACCCTAAAATGAACCACGTCCCCCACAAGGTATTGTCCATGTCTTTGCCATCTTTGTTCATAGTGTAGTGAGCCCTAAGAAGCCAGTAATGTTTAGTTAACGAGCATAGTGTGAAGGATCAGTCTGTTGTCCATTAGATTGGTGTTAAGCGTTTTAAAATATATCTGGGTAGAAATCAGTTGGTCACAGCTTTGAACAACAATTGAACCTTTGAACGTCTAACCCTATAGAAATACAACCCAATCAAATAATACAAAAAAAGATCTGAGCACAGTCAAACTTTGTATGAAGACGTCTTGGTGATATCTGATGGAATTACCTGGTGGCACAAACCACAGTTCTCCCCTCCACTGGCTGTTACTATTGGAAAATAAGGAAAGGGGTAGGTTTAGATTAAAACCACTGCACAGTATCTGTTTGTAAACATTCACCATTGCAGATTGAAACGAATATGCCATGTAATTCATGTGCCACTCGCCACCTCTCGTCGGCAGCATTGCAGGGTCTTTCTGATGTGCTGTGTAGTGATAGTCTCCTGTTTCATCGGTAAGCCCTGCTCTTATCGTCTT
>JAVQIZ010233125.1:0-25664 GCA_036023535.2 Galaxias brevipinnis | reverse complement strand
ATGCCGTGGATTTGTGGCAATATCAACAACCAAACTACTTAAGGAGTTAGGGATCTGCGGCAAAGATTTGCGCCAGACCATAAAAGCTATATCAGATATAGCAAAAAGAAGTAGCCAGTGGCTGTGACTGAAAGGGACGGATCCTATATGGGCACAAAAGTAAAGAACATCATGCTGAAATACCAAGAAGTGGTTTAATCTCAGGACAAAGGTATAAAAGATAAGTCTTTCCTGCAGAGCGTCATTTATCAAGCCTGCAGTAACAGAGTAGGGAAAGATTATCTTCTTTTCAGGTGGTAAGTATCCCTGCAGAGTTGGCAGAAAGTGCCTGCAGGCATAGGGAATAGGATAGGTATAGGGATATCTACAGAGCGTCATATATTAAGCATGCAGTAACAGAACAGGAAAAGATTACCTTCTTTTCAGATGGTAAGTATCCCTGCAGAGGTGGCATTGAAAGCCTGCAGGAATAGGAATAAGGGACAGGTGGAGGGGTATCTCTCAGTTTAATAAACTTTTTTAAAAATTTTTAATAAATATTTGGCCGTGTCGAGAGAGACGTCATTGCTCACCGTTGAGCCTTCTGGAGGTGTCGTGGACTAAATTAACTAAACATCCGAGATGGAAGGTGCCCACCTGAAAACCACAATGACATAGCTGCTCTCAACCCAAGTCCATTCTAAAATATTGGCTTTTGAAGTGCTCATCTTGGAGTATGGCATAACGAATATTATAACATCCTATCCTACGTACATTGAAATAGATGTTGTTGAGAGCACCACTTTCTATCTTGTCTCTTTCCTAGTCAACTTTGTTTCTGTCTTTAAGTCTTCTGTCAGCTCAGAGATTACAAAGAAATAAATGACGTCTGCGGAGAGTGATGGGTGAAAAGCCGGGCCACAGGCGGCAACCTGACATTTACTTGTAATTATGGTTGTTAATCACAATCTACGCACGCTGGCAAATTCAATCAGTTTATTGTGAGTACAGGCGACACAGTACAGTAAAATGGATGCAATAAAATGTCGTTGACTACTGAAAGAAAATATCAATTTTCTCTCATTTGTACTTTTATTTAAAAAACACATTTTATTTGCATAACTTTTCCCCAAGAACTAAAATCAGGCAACATATTTTGAATGTATTTGTCTTCATTTCGGCATACAGTAAGTATAACAAGCATACTGAGAGGCATAGTTACAACGGGACCAAAAACTCTGAAATACTGCATGTAAATCTACAACCCCTACTTCCAAAGCTCCGCCTTTCAGATGAGCACAGCTCCCCTCAATGTCAATACTGTTGCCACTGACAACCGATCTAGGAAGTGCTCTGTCTGCCTCTGCACACATAAACAGCCAAAAGATTTAGTGACTGAGTCTGATTTATGACTGAAACTAGAAGGTCTTGTCAGGAGTCAGTGTTCCCCATTCACAGACCATAATAGGAGTCAAGTTGTTTCTTGGACAAGGTCCATCTGGAACGGACAGCAGAGCAAGTCTGCCCCATCTAATCCATTTTCACTTGGAGATGTATTTATAATGTTCTCTCTTTTTCAAGCCAATCTGGATATTAATCCTGTTGATATTATATAGCTGTTGTGAAACACAGGGTAATTATTATGCAGCAATCTGGCTTTTTACTTCACCAATATTGTTTACACCGTCAAATTAATTGGTTTAAAACGGCAAAAAGTTGTTTTGTCAGAAACGTTATATAAATTGGCTGATGGTATCAATGCCAGGCCTTTTACTTAGAAGTGGTGGTCTAGTCTGGTCTCTTGCTCGGCTTGTCAAGCTATTAACAGTGCGGCTTTGACCTGGGTTCTCTCCCTTTCACAGCATGACCCAGAGATGAAGCCCACATGAAACAGAATTGCTGATTCTCCCAGCATTTCCTCCAGCAATGAGCTTTCATAGTTTTGCAGGCTATTCCAGGACTCAACAGTTAAAACTGCCTCTTGAGTAACATGGAAGCCTGTTAAAAACTGTTGAAAGTGTTAAAATTCTAATATTTCTCTCTCCCATGTTAGCTTCCCATGCAGTCTCTTTCCATGGATAATGGCTGCAGAAAAAACTGTTATTAATTTTAAATATACAGATTTGTTTATTTTACTTAACAACCTCCCATTTCACTTTACCTTTTATAACTTTCTTTCCATTGTATGTGTTTTTTATGTGTTTCTTCTCTGGTGTGTTTAGTTCAGAGAAAAAAATAAGGGATGGAAATTGGCTGAAATTCTATTATAATATCGAGAGTTCATTTTGAGATGCAATAAAAAGACTCAAATGTCCCTACTGCGGTTAATCGCAAAGCCATTGGAAAGTGAATTGAGGAAATTATTCAGTATTGAACCAGGATTTCAAAGTGGTGCATTTCCAAATTATTATTTAAACTCTGGACTCAGAAAAGGTTTTAACTTAACAGCATGACTGTGTATGGCAGCTGGGGATGGCGGCGCAATAGATTTTTTTTTCCCATGGCGATGACTAATCTTGAGATGACAATCTCTTGTCTGTACATTAATTTGCATATCGTGAAATAAACAACAACAGACGGGAGAAAGTAGAATATTTGAACAACATGAACAATCAAAATAAAGCGGCAGGTGTTGGCCAGATGGATACATCATAAGCTCTGCCTCTGATACCAGGTGTGTTTATCAACCAATAAGATGAAAGTCATCGTGAAGTCTTTGTGGCATTGAGGAATGCACCCTTTTGGTAAAAACACTTGTATGCTTTTTCTCAGTGGTGGACTCTATTCATTTTATGGACTGCTGTGTCATTACTTCACAGGCCTACACAAAACATTCATGTGGTGTTAAACATTAATGCGGAGTGTGGCAAAGCTTCTGTAGGAAAAGGAAACTACTGAGAATCTTGGGACTTATTTGATTCCAAACCCTGATATATGTTCTGTTTTCTACAAGCCAGCTTTAATCAACTTTTTTCTTTTGTGTGTGTGTGTGTGTTTGTGTGTGTTTGTGTGTGTGTGTGTGTGTGTGTGTGTGTGTGTGTTCTCTAGCTGCTAATGAAAGGAAACATTTTATTTGTGTCTAACATCTCGGTTTCTCTCATTTCAAGAAAGATAATTATTGCCAGAAACATAACAAACTGATTGCAACGTTCTGTGTTGGGATCAAAGCACTTATCCCTTCTAACTATCGCCATGTCTTTTTAGAGTTCATGTCAGTTATATGTCTTAGACTGACCTGTTGAAACTGGAGTTTTGATATTTTGAGCAAAAGTTATTCCTATTAAAAGTGTTGAAACCTTGCTTTGGAATGAGCAATTGTCTTAAAACATAAGACATAATACGCTGCATTATCTCATCCCTCTAAAATACTCAGTGAAGTATGACATTTTTTCATACTCTAATTTTCCAAAGGATTTAATTAAAATTGCTCTCAAATAACTGCCCAAATAAAAGGCTATGGGGGTTCAATATGCTTTATTTACATTGTTTGATCAGAGCATCACAGCATGCACCTTAAACACACAAAATAGTGTGATGATTGCCTGAAAATAGCATGACTTGTTGAATCACATCTAGAGTATGCGACGGGTTTTCTTTGTGTTATCGTTATTATAATTGATAGATTTATACATCAGTGCCCTAAAAACTTATCTATTGATATGTTTTTTTGTTCAAATCAGTTACTTGAAATATTGGTATCTGTAGCACATATCTGTAGCACATATGCTAGTTTAGAGGTTTCAATATGCTTTGCAAGTTCTACTTAATAAGTCATGGTGTTCTCTAAGGCTCTTACCAAAGGACAGATGACAATGAACTCTTCTTCACCACTGTGATGAGAACAATGTACAATTAAAAGGGTACTGTAGTTTTGTAAAAATATTCAATCTGGCCTAATTTATAGATTGACCGAAAGTTATTTTCCCCGCCGCCTCTCGCCTTGATGGAGAGGAGCTCCACCTGTTGAGCAGGTGACCTGTGAACGCTTCCTCTTCTCTCATATCTGGAAATATCTCCTCCTCAGCGGCATTGGCTCAGCTCATCCTGGAAATCCTTGACATCCTTTCATGAGGTTATCTTAGAGCTTCAAAACTGTTTCTATATTTAGTTGATCCCACTGTGATGAATCAGTTGGACTGACAGAACTCAATTAGATAAACCAGCGTTTTCTATTCTCACCCACCACAAGCTCACATGGGGGACCCGTCTCCATTTAAGAGTTCATCAAGCCAGGAATATTAATACACGCTAGCCTTTAAAAAGAAAATATGTATTTTTTCTCCGCTTACATTCTCTCAGGCTTGTAAGCAAAGTTTGCCTTTAGCTAAGGCAATGACTGAGGCTTAGCTATACAGATATTTTTTTCAGTTTTATTTTTAAGCCGAATGAGAGAAACCTTTCGGTTGTTGATATTTCCGATGATAAATGTAACACGTATAAAACTCATGTGGGTCCTGTTAAATAGTCTGTTGTCTGAGTGTGTCAGGACTGCAGCCTGTGGATGTTGAATATTTTGTCAGCTCTATGTTATAATGGAGGAGCCAGGGCAGAGGAGTCGCCATGGAGACAAACTGACACGTTTTTAAATCGTCTGCCTTGGCCTGCTCTAGGCTACCTGTCACTGCTGTTTAGTTTGTATCCCAAGTACAAGGCTCCACAACTGCTGCTGTAAATTACGTTGATATATTTTATTCCGCTGACCTGACACTTTTCTTGGGTCTGTTTTGTCGCATGTGTTGATTACTATTAGTATCACCTTAAACGTTCTCTTCCTTTAGAGTTTGATTTCCTTCCATACTTGAATGTTTTAACGTATTGGGCACTAATTTATTCGAGTAGAATACTATATTAATAGCAAAACCAACTAACTGACCTGACTTTACTATTAATAAAGTTCTGCCCATGCCATGTACATGTACAAAACTGGCCACTGCTTTCATAGCTAAGTCACTTCCCAACTGCATGAGATCCAGCTTAATGCTGACAATGGAGTATGCAAAACGTGACAGACCCTTTCCCTCTGCATCCTTTTTACTCATGTTTAGCTGCCTGGCATCTGTTTCTGCTGTCTCCAAACACACCTATTTCATGCATGGCTTCCCAGACCAATCACTGAGCCATGATGCCAGTGAGGCTTACACTGACCGAGACAGTGTGGTACTTTGGATGGCATTCAAAAGCCGGACAATTCCACTGTAATAAGATGTAACAAAATGCTCCCTCACACAAAATGAATACCACAGCAAACATTTCAAGAGTATTGTTCTGTTCTGTTATATCTCCATTTGGCTAATTAGATGCCCTTGCATTCTCAGAAAATAACTGTTTTAAGGAAGTACGGCCTGGAGGTGTATCATAAAACGTAATGGAAGACACATCTGGACAGTACGAGATGGTGCACCACCAATGTGTAGTGCTAATCCCCTACGCTAGGACTCCTGAGACTGATGAGTATTACAGCAATGCAGAGCATTCAAACACCAAAGCGAAAAATCAAGCTCACTTTTTAATGCGCTGACCTTTCTGTCAATGCCCGGATGTTTCCAATGGTCCTAATAAGGTCTCTGACCAAAATGTCAACTGAATTTGTGTGCAGTGGAAATTTGTTGTATTATTATTTTTATTTTATTTTATTAATATTAATAATATAAACTAGTCTATCGAAACCACAACAGCACTACTAGAACAGCGCAATTCAGCGCAGTTCAATTCAGTACTGGCAATATTACGTTAAAATGCTACCATTTTGAACGTAGGCTGTCCAAACGTTTAGCTGCTGTGTAATGGAGGAGCATGTTGAACAGTAGAACAAAATGACTCCTCTGAGATAGTTGTAGAGCTGCTCTGTTAATGCATACTATCCCTGTTAACTGTACACATTTGTAGCTTCAGACAGAAACCCTTGATTTTGCAGCACAAATTGAAAGATACATGCCAATTGATTTCTAGGAACAACAAAATTAGAGCACTGTTGTTTGTATGAGAGGGAGAGGGGTGTATCTTTGTCTTCAAATCAATATTAAGAGGGGCTGCATATACGTCAGTCAAAAATTCTGATATTCTGTAAAAACTAACAAACATTAGAACACAACTGTATATGTGTTTGATGAAATAGGGGAGTCTTGAGAAGAACTTGAAATGGAGTGCACAGCGTGTTTTAATTAGTGTATCACTGACTCACGTAGTGACACAAGTAATAATGTATTCAAATGCATTAAGATTTAGCCAACATTGAATGGGGAGTGGCTGAGGTTTTAATGAATACATTATGGTGTTCCTCTTTAGCTTTATCAAAAGCCATTATCCATTTGTTGACACCTCAAACACTGCTTGCCACTCCATTGTTTGTTCGTGTTTTTTCTCACAAATACGAATGCCATGGTGCTCATCCTTTGTGTTTCAGTTTTTCAAGGCTCTCTTGTGGTAAAGGTCGAACAGCTCTTACGATGAAAACCATTCGAATGAGTGGGTTGTTATTGTTTGCTCAAATTATCTGTATGTAACACATGGGTCTGTCTGCAAAACATGATTTGTCAAATAGTGTGCCAAAAACATAAAAAAAATCATTATTTCCTTAACGAACATTAGATTTAACAGTATGTTTTAATCTCCTTTAGAAATAGGGGAGATCTAAAGTACTGAATTGTCTAGTGTATCTCATAAAGTACAGCTGGAATGCTGCCAAAATTATTAAATTTATGAAATTGTATTTTAGCGTGTCTCTGTTGATAATCCATTGTTTATTCAGATTAGCAATGGCAATTGTAGACGCTTTAGTGTTCCAGCAAAACAAAGTTCAGAACGTGTGTGTGCGTGTGTTTGTGGGTGCTCATAGGTTTGTGTATTCGAGTCCATGTGCATGAGGCCAGCATATATAAGCCTGCTAATATGGGTGTGTGATGTGATCCCTCAGGATTCCACTGCAGACTCAGCCAGATGAGGACCTGGTGCCGTTTAAGGACTTACATAAACATCAATTTATCCAGGAGATAATAAAGATATTGTATTTGGACTATAAAAATATTTTTTTTCAAGACTATAAAGATGTGTTTCTAGAAGTAGAAGTTTCCAGAACATTTGAACGTGATGGTTATTTTACCACATGAGGTGAATATGACATGGTAATGCTATTAATTTACATTTACCAAATGTGAATTAGTTTCGGTGTTGTATGCTCCTTCTCCAGTGAAAATATGACATACTGTACATCTTTAAAATGTACAGCCTTTAAGTTTGAAGACATGTGTATCAGGTTAGTTCCGCTCTATACGTTGGACTGATTGCTACCTAGACCTGTACCAGAAAACCTACCAGCTGCCTGAGGTAGTGAGTGAAAACTGAGCAAGGGACATTAAATGACATTACACCTACCGAACCCGAGTCTGTCACAATGCATTATGGCTCACAGTCTTGTGAGAGTTGTTGAACACGCCTCTTTAAATAGGTGCTGGAGTTCCAGGCTTAGAATATATTGGCCCATGGTGCTACGAACCGAGACTGAAAAGTGAAGAAATAACTAATTAATCATTAAAAAATTATTCAATCCTTCTAGCAAGAGTGGCTTGTGTGTGTCTGCATAGTCCATTTACACAGTTCATGTTCACTTTCAACAGGTCATGTTGACTTCATGCTAGATCAGTTCATGTTAACCAGTTCATGTTTTGTATGTTAAGAGAATGATGTTTTTTCATATAAATATACAAATATGTATACTGTAGTTT
The DNA here is from genome assembly GCA_036023535.2 of Galaxias brevipinnis. Taxonomy (NCBI): domain Eukaryota; kingdom Metazoa; phylum Chordata; class Actinopteri; order Galaxiiformes; family Galaxiidae; genus Galaxias; species Galaxias brevipinnis. The sequence continues at coordinate 17,964 of JAVQIZ010233125.1, read as the reverse complement.
ACTGTCTGTTGGCAGTAGCCTAATGTGTTGACTGTTTTAACTGACACATGCACAGAACAAACCATACTCTTGGTGCAATGCCTCTTCACAGAGGAGCTGCATTCCAAGTTTCAATTTGAAAGTTAATGATTTTGACCGCCACAGGCCACACTCTCTTATTAAAACCGGGAAGGAATTGAATTTTGAGAGTATGTTTTATTAACCATATGGCAGTTATTCACTTCGAAAGCATCTGGTCAAGAACCTCAGTGCCGTGATTTATTTCCCATCTGACTTTTTACATTCTTGCACGCCAAATTCTTGCACATTCTCGCGCGCCAAAGCAGGAATATCTATCGCTCTGTTTAAATGGACAAAGATGTTAATCTTCATCTATCTTTAATATGTTCCACCTGAGCCTTGGTCCTGGCAGGTTGCGATTATGTTTTTCATTTGTTTGCCGTGGAAATGTAGTTAAGAGACTCCATCTAATTTGCGGGAAAGCTGCACCGGCCCTTTCATCCACCCACCCCCCATGTCTGAGCGCAGTAAACAAACGTCTCTCTCCGTCCCTCTCTCTCAGACACAAACAGCTAGGCACTGTGGGAGGCCCGCCCAGCAAGGCAAACATAGGTGACTCAGAGATGAATGCACCTCTTTCCAGGTAAACCACAATCAACATTCGAGGGTGGCAATGTCTGAGGTAGACTGGGGGCCATAGAAAATGCATTTGTCCTTAACATTTACTCCGTAATTATAATTTTATGTCAAAGTTCTTACATCTTTCAAAGTTAGAACATTTTATTTTTGTAAGTTATGCTATGAGCTTTAGCATATAGGTACAACCAAAGCAGGTGGGAAAACGTCCAGGTGGTCTTCTGAAGAAAAGGCATATAGACATATATATATATATATATATATATATATGTTACATTTTAACATTTTTATAACAATAGCATCAAGAGTATCACCTTTACCAGCAAGGATGTCCAGATCAGAATAACTCATCATCCGTACATCTACAACATGGCCCCTCGTTTGCAAAGCGAGTTCAAAACAAAACTTCCTCAGCACAAGCCCTGCTCTGTTCCAGAGGGGCATGAAAGTGAAAGACAAAGTGAAACCTTCAGTGAGAATGGATACAAAGAGGCTTTGGTTAAAGAGCAGTGCTCGAGGGAGGCTGGCCCCAGGCCTGTGCTTTCACCCGTTTGGAGTAGTTGAAGGTCAGGGCCAGGAACAGATAGGTCCATGATGAGGCTCCCAAAGCTGAGGGTGGTGATGGCGGGGGGTGGGGGACTTCGACACCCTTTGACACCCCCTTCTGACAGCTCAGTAGGTGGGGAGATTTGTAGGGTCTCTCTAGTTGTCTCTGCCTGTCTGTTTGTCTGTCTTCCTCTCTGTCTAGCTTGTCTGTGTCTTCTCCTCCTCTCAGCTTTCACCGGGAGATTGTTGCATGAAGTAGCGTTGTTGGTCCTGCTGCAACCTTTTTTGGACGATCCGTTACGGCCCTGATTATATATGTTTGCTGAACTCTAGGGAACGTTACCAGGCTAATGCAGTTTGTTGCAGTCTAATTATTACAATGGTCAACACTTTCTGTCTTCCTTCTTCTTTCTTGAACATTATGAATTCCGGCTGCTTTCCAGGCTAAAAGTCGAGATACAGATATCTGAGTTAAGTTGAGTCGGATTGTTTATTTTATTTTTGAGTGGCAGACAGTCTATTGTCTGCAGTTTATCCTCTTCAATATTGTGTTTATAATCTAAGTCGCTCCCAGTGGAAGGGATAGACTTGGCCTGTCCATCGTCACTCTCCTTTTATAATGCCCTCGTTCTCATCTCTCCTCTTTAGACGGAGACGCACCCTCGTTTTTTTTCCCCTTGTCCCTTCATCCCTTCAGGCTTTCTGCACCTTGCTAATGACTATCTGAAGCACACATATGTAATGTGATGTAAGTGACATGAGACAGATGCCAGAAAGAGATGATATCATGTGACCCTGAGGAATATGCTGACTTCCCATGCCAAGAGAAGAAACAAACAAGCAGCAATGTTCTTTACTACCTGCTATTTTTATGGCCAATCATAATAAGGGAGGCGTTTTATGTGCACTCCATATTCACAGCTGCTGCTTTTTCCATTAACGAAGACAGTATAATCAGGTAGTTTTGCCGGTCACCTTAATAAGGCTTCACTGAACTGAATGAAAAGTACAAATCGGAATAAACAAAGACGACATTTAAACAAACAAACTTAAATGTAAATGTTGTCTTTAGCGCGGTGTGTCTGCCCGCTTCAGATCCATTTGAATCTTTGGTGCCACACCCTGGAAGGTGTCAAATATAATTGATTTTCTGCAGCTTGTTCGGTCTAACGCTATCGGTAATATTCAAAAGCTATGTTGGCTGTGCAGCTGTATACACGAGGGAAAGGCCATGGATTAAATTACGTTCAAAGGGAATGGGACTTGCCCAAGTAGACGGGGCAGTGTACAGTACCAGTAAACGTTCCTGACAGTGAGTGTCTCTTCTAAGGCAGAGTGCATTCGAACCCATTTCCTTGTCTGGATTTACTTTATGCAAAACACATTTATGATTTATGGCATGAAATGGTTATCGATAAAAAATTACCTTGACGAAACTCACCTTCAGTTCATTGGCATTTATGGTGACTGTTTATTGTTGTTTTATTGAACCACTCTCATCTCTCTTAGTTGCAAAATAATAAGTTTCACTCCCAATTGTATGTTGATATTTCACAGGTTATTTCTTGTGGAGCACGTCTGACTTTTCCAGCCATACCTCAGGTCTATGCAATAGCCCTAAGTTGCCCTCGGATTGTGGTTATTTTCCCCCAATTGCCACAGCCCAGCATTCTGTCAGAGAGACAGGCAGAAGAGCCCTGCAAGATAAGGCCTGAATGATTGAGTTATCCTTTCCCTGCAATCTAAATAAGAACATGGGGCTGTTTGTTCATACGCTGACCTTCTGAGTTAAAATGTCAAGAGCTGTTGAGCGTTAACTGAACTTACTTCAGAGAGTTGTTGGCATGGCTCTTGGATGTTGTGTTGGTTTTATTTCCTCTGAAGATGTGGCTGTGTTCCGGTTTGTAAATGTCTGGCAGTCAATATTAGGCATCCATTTGAACAAAAAAAAAAAAAAAGAAAAAGAAAGCTTCATAAGAAGCAACCTCTTCGAATCACTATTCATTTAGTCTTGCTACTGCTGACCGATGGTGCGTACTGCACAGTAGCTTGTTTATTGAATCAAAAACATCTCTCTTAATTTCCCCCTAAAGATATTATTGTTTTCATTGAACCTAAATTCATTTATTTTATTCATTTCAAGAATATTTTCATAAAGTAAGCCAAGTAAGCGAAATAATTAGGCTTATAGGCACAGTTTGCTGGGACACAACAAGGGGGGGGGGGGGGTTATGTTGCTTTCCTATGCTCCTCCATGGTGAGAAGTAGACACCAAACTGTTTTAATGAATGTGTGCTTCCAAGCTCCAGCGTTAATTAGGAGCTTCTGACCTGAGGAATAATTGTGTTTCCGTTTCTTCAATAAGCAAAATGCCAGCCTAATGTTTTTTTTTTGTTGTTTTGGTGAAAAGCATAACTCGGAATTATGTGTCAAAAACAAAAAGTTTTTTCCCTAAATAAGAATTATAAGCTTTTCAATTATGCACCATATTGAAAGGCATGTATTATTTACTGAATATGCATGCACCATTGCTAAAAACTAAATTCTACTTGAGTTTTCTTTATGTCAGCACCTGAAATAGTTTTTCTTTGAGTATATGTTACATTGTTCAGGTGGAAGTGTAAAGATATTCTCTCTGTTACTAGGGCTTTACTTTCAGGGAAGGGAGAAAAAATGGATACTATGTTCATGTTGGGATGTGACCAAAAGCAACCACAAACTGATGTTGTTTATCCTATTTTATGTCAGAGCTCATTCTTTTCACTTTTCAAACGAGAGTTGTGTCTGTGTGCCTTGGGAAACTAGTTTATTTCAGCATATATTGACCAATCCTAAAGGTCATAAAGTTTGATCATCTAAAGTAGATGTCATGGTAATCCTTTCTACTCACATTATTTTTATTTTTAGAGTCCAAAATCTCTTATAAAGATGATCCTGATGAAAAACATCAAGACAAATTACTATTGTATTCCGCTTACTCAAAAGTAGTGATTGAAGGCGTACCTCATCATAGGGCAATAGGGCACTTATTGTGTCTGAGTATGCTGCAGTTAAGTACAATAGAAACCACAATACACTCTGGTGAAGGCATATCCAACTCATGTGCTAAACTAATATATTATTTTATTTTATTTTGGTAGGGGGGCAGAACCTCTGACACTGTTCTAGCAGTTCTGTCAGACTTCTTCATTAGTATCATATGCCTTTCATTTGATGACGGTATTATATGTTTTGTAGCTATTCTGTTGAGTCTGCTGTGAAAATGTGATCCCTAATCTTGCAACATATTAGTCACAAAATAAATAAAGAAGCAAAATTAGAATCAATGTCAATAGTTTTATAGGAGAAGAAAAATTCACCGGAAAAAATTGAGAAAAACACAAAAGTACTATTTCCATGGTTATCATTTAATGAGTTTTGTGCTGTGACTCAAGACTTCAATTAGGATATTTAATTACAACCCATCTACACAGTTTTGCTGAACACTGCCTGGGTTTTAAGTTGACTGAATTGGTGGATTTTTAAATCCATATAAATAAATTAATAGCTACATGAATCCAACTTAGTTTTATTGTTTTATTTGAATGGGTGCCACAAAGAATGAAATAAATATTGCTCTCATATGCCTCACTGTACCGCCACCTTAAAAAAAGTGGGATTGCCAGAAGCATTTTCGGATATCGCACACATCACCTCATGAAAACCATCACTCTTATGGTGTGCCCTTTACTGTGAATGAACTCTTTAAGACCCAGCAGAGAGAAGGTCAACTCCTACCCACCAAATGAAACACACCTTTCTCTTCTCTCGTCAATCTGTCCATCCATCCTCCTCTCTCTCTCTCTTCTTCCCTGTCTTCCTGACTGCTGATTTCGGATGGCCCCCCTCTGGAACAGTAGCTCCTTGGGTCTCTTGAGCCACAGCATGCCAGCCTACTTTAAGCCTCTAACCTACTTTGGAAGCTGGCACTTATAAAAAGTGCCAGCAAGCCAAGCCAGCGTGGGAGCCCAGGAAAACTGATCTCCTCTGAACTCGTGTCATTCTCTCGTAGAGTTTGCGAGAACGAAGATAGAGGGAGAGACGAAGTTCACGAGATAGGTTGACAAACTGAAATGGAGCCTGCTTTTGTTGGAGATAATGTGAGAGAGAAACAGAGGTAAAGAGACACTAAGCTGGTGTAGAGAGAGAGCGGGGGGGCAAGAGAGGTCAGGAGGGAGAGAATTATTAAAGCCATTAAAGAGTTCTTTGAGAAGCCAGATTATACAGCCCCTTCTGTTTCTTTTTCCTTGCCCTCAATTTTTTCCTCTTTATCAGTGTGTTGGTCTTTCTCTCTCTCTCTCTCGCCCTCTCCCTCTCTTTTACACTCTCCCATGTGCACTCACACACACACACACACACGTGCACACACACACGTGCACACAATCCCTTTTTATCTTTACAAAGAGGTAGATTAAGGGTTGTGAGGCCGTGGGAAGCACGTTGAATAACCTTTAGTTTCATGGGTTTACAGTTTCTGTGCATTGGCTGACACAACAAAAAGTACAGAAACATATGGTTTACAATAAAAGAATAAAACATATTTTCTTGTTGGCCTTGACCATTGTCTGTTCATGTGTACTGCCGCAGTCTGTAACTCTGCATGGTGTTGTTTTTCCTCAGTGGCTTCTGCTTTTCTGTTTTCATCATGCCATGCATGCTACCTTGTTTTTCAATATGCATTCGAGGCTCAATACATAACTGAACATTTTACGTACAGCCATGCACGCAAACATACACACATACATACAGTACATACACTGTTCTTAATTAATTGGTTTGTTGATTTTGCAATAGTAAACTCTTTTGAAACGCTGTCACTGAACAGAACTTGGTGTGTGGATTGTGAATGTACAGGGACTCCACCTCCAGAGGAGACCGTACCACATTTCGCCTCCTCTCCCTTGCTTGCGTCCATCTGGCAGGGCAGCTGTAACGGACACATTCCTCTGATCTCTGATCCCTGCCCGCGCCTCACGCACACAACCTGTCACTGTAAACACAGCGTCCCGCAGGCTTACCTCCACTTTGTGTATTTATAACGTAGCCACCCTTTTAATTTTTCGCCCCACTACACCACAAATCCCTGTGCATATGCACTGCTTCTCAACCCCCCCCCCCCCCCTCCCATACCTCAAACTATACAAAGAAGCTGCAAGGTCTCTCTCCACTTCATATTAACTGCTTACCAAGCCACTTTCTTAGGTGTACTGCTTTATATCTATTAGAACAATGACGTAGCTTTTGGACTGCTACTATGAATAGATGTGTATACCTATAGCTACTGGAAGTGTAAGGTACTAAGGTATGAGGTGTTACTATAGGACATACAATAACAACTAAAGATTCTTAAATGTCAATTGAAAACAAATACTAAGCATACTAAAAGCTATCCCTTTGTAATACTATCATACAAGGGAACATCTATATTTTCTTCATATTAATTGCAGTCTTTTTCATTTCTCCCTCTGTGCTGAAGACAACTGAAGTGTTAAATCTCACTAATTGTTTGATGTTACATCATGTCACAGCGCAGGAATTAAAGCGTTGTGTCATCAATCATCTGGGAGTGTGGAATCGTTTCAATGGATAAAATATAAAATCCCACTACACCCCCCCCCCCCCAGCCCCTCCTACCCACCAACCGGTGCACGTAGGGGAGACTAATGGCAGTAGAAGTAGAAGCAGCAGCTCTCAAACTAAGGAAATAATTGGTTGACGGGTTCAATCATTGGAGGCAATTATGGGCCTTCTTGTCCAGCGTGTAGTCTCAAAAAGATCTTACACTGATCTCAACGAAGAAAAACCACCAGGGAAAATCTGGGCAATTATCATGGGAAATTCGTTACAGATACCACAGTACTGCAGAATTTCATATTTATTAATTGCTTATAATAATATAATTGTACGTGGATTGAGAGGATGGGGACTTTTAAGTGAAGCAAGGGACCTTTACCTCTTTGCAAAATTTGACCTTGATTTTTTCTTTTGAACCACCTACTTTTTTACAGAGGCAGAATTATTATGTTGCGAAAGTCTATGGATGTTTCGATGATTGCTGAGGTTATACTAATGAGCTGAAAGCATGCGATTTTATTGACACCTAGTAGCGCATTGATCACTAAACCAATAAAGGGAATTTTATATTAAAACTTGAATCAGGCAAACCTATTTTATTATGGTTAACCTTTGACAATGACTGCAGAAAGTCAGCCCTAAGTTTTACTTTGGGTGCATAAAAAAGTACTTTTACTTTTAGTGATATTGAGTAGAAAATGTTGATCCCATTAATAGAGGTATGTTTTTTGTCGTCGTCGTCGTCCCACCCCCCCAAATCAAGCCTGGCGTTACAGAAGCCTGAGCTACAACAGTATGGCATGGTCCAGTGACCCCTCAGTTAGCTGTAGAGAGTACAACTGTAACTCCTCACTTTACAACTGCTGCCGTAGCAGCATTTATGGGAGTTGCTGAGACTTGCTATTTCTCCCCACTTCTGCAGACTAAAACAAAAGACAAATATAAATTTTCATCACATCCTCGGCGCCAGCACGGTCCATTAGTTCTGCTGATTGCAAATGCTCAGATTGTCAATTAACCCTATGTGACAGTATACCTTTCTAATTTAAGAACGAAGAGAGACTTTGTCAAGAAGCAGTAGTGTACGCACAACCTTGGCTCTGTGTGGTCCAGTCAGAGATTAGAACAGTGAGCAGCTATTTGGAGCAATGTGTCGAGAGGAATAAGGAGAATTAGAAATGCATACAATAATGTTTACACTTTTTATGTTTTTATTGCCATGAAATACACTCAATCTGCCTGGTCCTAACGTGATCGCTTTCTCCTTTCGGGAACGATGCATCAACCACTAGGAGCCATATGATTAAGTAAAAAACTTCAATTACAGGTTAGTTAAGTTTTCCATACAATAGTAAGGTTAAGGTCAAGTGTAAGATCAGGGATATGCATAGAATAGCCTACACAAGGATTTGAACCCGCAGTCCTGCAGTCCTTAATCCATCTTGTAGTATTGGGAGCCACTCTACCAAACTGAACCGAACCAAAATCACTGCTTGTTATGCAGTGTCGTATATTTAAATCAATTATTTGTTGTAGGTTTTGGAAGCCGTACAGGCTTATAGTGGCATAAGGTTAGGGTGCTGGTCCAATGTTATCACATTCAAATCTCTCTGGTGTCTGCTTTTAATTGATTCCCACCTTTTGATATTTCATAGATATTTGTACGTTTTCCCTGAGCCAGTTTTTCATACTATAAGCAACGAATGCTGTTTGAGACCATGTTGCGGGTCCATATGAATACTTTTATAAAACAATATTTGAGAGAAGACATTGTTACTTTGTTAAACAAACAGCCTGCTAGATCGGTAGTTTGAACTATAGTGTAAGTACCAAATTGGTAGAAGATGTGTAGAAAGAACAATCCAATTTTAGTTGGTCTGCAATTGCTTCCAACAGTAGAATGGTGTTAGTTGGCTGCCAAATGCATATAACTGGAATATGGGATTGTGTCTGCTTTTCTCCATATCATTATCATTCTACACAGTCTCGGTGCAAACGTGCACCTGCTTGGTCCTCTCCAGCCTTTGTTCTCTGGGGTTCTGTACCACCAGGGCAGCTGTCCCTTCTGACCTTCCTTCAGCCGGAATGAAACAGCCATTCATTCAAACGAGAACATGTTCGGAGCTGCTTCGGTCACACACGAATGCACACAAACACACACACAGATATATACACTGCACACACACACACACACACACACACACACACACACACACACGCACGTAACACGAGGAATGATAAATGAAGTTGTCTTTCTATCGTCAGCAGGTCACACTCACGGCATGATTGTCCTCATCTATCTGTAATAACAGATATCCCTCCCCCCCTTTCTTTCTATTCTTGCCCTCTAATTTTCTTTCTCTTTCTCGCTGTTGTTCTCTCTTCTTTATCCCTTAGTTGGTCTTTATCTACCCCCTCCTCAGCTCTCGCTACCCCCCCCCCCTTAACCCCCCCCCTCCCCTCTCTCTCTCTCTCACCCTCTCTCTCTCTCTCTCTCTCTCCCTGCTTCTGCCTCTCTCCACTCTTTCATCATATCCTCTCCCTTTTTTTCCCCAGGATGAAAGGAAGGACAGAGAGATTGTGCACTAGAGAAGATTAACAAGGCAGCCTGTGTACCCTGTCATTCCCCTTGGGTAGTTTTCCACTTATTGCTTGTGCTCACTTTGTCGAGGTTCGTTTAGTGAGCTAGATTGGTTTCTGGGTTGGCACTGTAATGATGAGGCTTAAGAGGAGGGCTCGTAAATGTACCTTGAAGTGTGAAAAAGGACAACAAATAAGCAGAGTGTTGTGAGCAGGTTATTTGACCTGTGATGGCCCAGCTCCTTTATAAAAGTGTGCTCTCCCTCTGGCGATGCACCCAAAGGTCAAGAATGGACTTGAAGTTGAATGGTTTGCCTCTTTTTTGGGGGGGAGTAAATATCCTCACTTTTCTCTAAGTATACACACCATCTTCGTTCCCCCATGTCATTTCTCTCTTACAGAACTTTAGTCATAATATCATTTTCCATGCTGTCTCTTTGGCACTGTATTAAAGTAAGCCATCTCAACCGTGTGGAGATCATAACATTTAAAGCATCTGGAAGATTCTTAATCCCAATTATGAGCGGGGTTTAGAGATTTGCAATTAGTTTGCATAGTCACAGGTATCCTGTGATTGGTTTTGGGGGAAAATGCTGCAAAGGTGAACACAAATTACTAGCCATTTTTACTGTGTCAGTTTAAAACATTTCAGAGGATTAGCATACTTCTTATCCTCTTTAAGGCAGCACATATCACATGTCAAATAGTTTTGGGAGCAGTAGATACACTTTCAAAACCAAATATTTTATGTGTATAGAAAACCAGTTCTTCATTGCCCCACAAAATATGAATATAGAGGTTATTGGACCCGCTAACTTGGGTTTTGAAACAATGTCAACGATGTCAAATTCAGAATGTTATCCGCACTGGTTGACCAGATCTTGGGTGTACGGAAAAAAAATTGGTTACACTTTATAATAATAACTATTCATTCATCATTTACTAATTCATAGATAAATTATAAATTACAGTTACTAATCTTTTAGAAATAATTTACAGACAATGATCACACACTACTATGAGATAATAGTATGTTGATGATCTAATAACTGCTTATCACTGAAAGTTATTCAAATTAAAGCAAATGTTTTCTTTTTGTCCAATTCTCCATCAGTTCATTCAGCCAGTGTTGTGAAAACCTCCGTAATTATTTTTAATATCTAAGTTCTTATTATCAGAATATAAGGCCAGACAATATTTTGACAAAGTATGGTCTGGATCCTTTGATATAGAAACACTCCAGAACACTGTATTTTAAATGGTCGACATATTTGAACCATTGACATATTTTTATGTCCCAACCTAATCTGAAAATCATTTTGCCAAATAACAATGCCAATTTAATGCCCATCACAATACAATCGGGAGAGGTCCGCTTTGAAAGGGTGTGAGACTGTGTGGGGGAAATGATTGCTGAGATCCCTTTAACAAGGAGAAAAACGAGCAGATAAATTGGTAGGATTGACTGAATACATTCTTCACAATTGATTTCCTCTGCCTGCCAAGGCAATTTATCTCTGTAAAAAAGTAACGGATTGAAAAACAGAGAAAAGTCTCCCAGAGCTTATTTACCAAAGGATTTGCTCTTTACCGACCTGTTAGATCTTTTAACCACTATGGTTAGACTGAACCAACAGTTTGGCATCTTGTTAATTTGTTTGAAAGATGCTAAATGAATCATTAAACCATAAATTGAGGAATGATTATCTTAAAAACGTGCAGCCCTTTTACACATTAGGTCGCCGTGACAGTCTCTTGACTTGCAGCTCACGGTACAGCGTGTTCCGATATCTAATATGTTGTTACCGTGGTGAAAAATTGAATGATTAGCGGTGATGAACTGGTTCAAATTTGGTTTGTGTGTGTGTGTGTGTGTGTGTGTGTGTGTGTGTGTGTCTGAGCAACTTTGTGGGTGAGCAAGTTGGGTGCAGACTGACTGCCATGGTGTCACCCAGACTGATTGTTGTGTGTGATAGCTGTCTGTCCGTTCATTCGTTGTGTGTACCTAATTGGCAACCACTTTGTAAAGCGCTTTGAGTCCTGAGAAAAGTGCTAAAAACTAAATCCAATGAATTATTATTATTATTATTATTATAAATTGTAGTAAAATATTGATTAATGCATTAAGACGGTTCTTTCAGCAGATCAACGTAAACGACTGTAATTGAGTGGCAAGGGGGATGGGAAGGAAATTTATTTATACACTAAAAGGGTTTAGATTAGTCTAAAATGAATATAATCTAAAAGCGGTTGATGTTTTTTGCCATGGGGGTGGTGGGCGGGGGTCAAGGGAAATAATGGCTAAAAGGGTTGGTGAGCCTCAGGATGGCCTCTCATCTTTTAATATTGGGGCATGTACGTTTTTTGGAATCCTGGGTTTTTCTGTTTGTCTCTCTGTCTGTCTCTCCCTCTATGTACTTCCATTTCTCTCTCCCTTTGGGCAGTGAATTTGGCCAGGTGAGACGTGCGATGACAGTGGCCTGACTACATGTCACTATAATGAGTCCCTTTCAACTCAGACTCACTAGAGAGGAAACCTGGAGCGGCCGAGGAGGCCAGACAAATGTCAGAGTGAGGGAGATAGTCTGGGAAAGTAGGAGTTGTCTGGGGAAACTTTGAGGATTAAAACCAAGCCAAGCAGTTTTGTAGTATAGATTAGTTTTGAAAGTGACACATTTGGTCTTTGAGTGCAGCTTCTGCAAAATACATTGGCTATGCAATTACTATTATATGTTTCTATTTATAACGCTCAATTCTCTATTGTATTCTTTGTTATTCTTGTCTATCTTCTGCTCTGCTGCCCGATACAAATAATTTGATAGATTTTCATATTGTCATACTCTCTCTTCAGCTTAACTCTTTCCGTCTTTCTGTTTGGTGGCCTATCGATCCTCATCATGTGGGCCGCCATCTTTGACATTTTTCAAACACCCTCAACTCCCTCATTCCTAGTATTCAGTTTCCCTAGCCATCGGTGCCTCTGTGCACTACGTGTCGTTTTGCCCTCTCAGATATCACCGGGGGAGATAACTACCTGCAGAGATGGACTAAATAGAACAGACACAGAGCTACGTGCCAGGGCCGTTTGGCCTCAGACTCCATGACATGTCGTCATCTGAGCCAAATCAACAAGAGCCAACACTTAAAAAAAATCCCCGGTTAAGTTACACTTGATGACGGAAGCTAGCATGGCTCGAGTAACAAAGCCCAGACTTGGAACAGCCAACAGTCTGCTCTGCTCGCTCTAGTGCTGCGTAGGCTAGCCACGTGGGAGCGGTCGGCCTAGCAGGTCTTTATTGCGCCCATGCTGAGCGGGACAGACAGCAGCCGTCCTATTATCCCTCTGCCTGGTTGGTCTCGGCCTCCTGTGGATCCCTTTCACACGCGGGGGGGGAGCGTACACCTGTGTCATCTCATTATCAGGGAGTCAAAGCAACAGGTAATGGGGTATGATAGGTACCAATCGAGGGAGCCTTGATTTGAAAGAGAGATGGCCTAATCGAGGGCGGTTTAACTCTGACGGTGAGACGTACAGGACATAGGTTCACTACATGAGAGTGAGGAGGGACACAGATGTATAAAACGAGCTCTATAGCTCGGAAGAGGAAAAGGCTCAGGCTCTGAAGAGTAATCGAGCGTTGTAACACCTTCAACTTCCTGGTTCCAATGGTTTTATCTCCTGGTCCTTCTATCTTTTATCTTTTCTTCTTGTCTCACTCCCCTCTTTCTTCCTTTCCGTTTACGTTCGTACCCTGTCTTTCTAACATCATTCTCTCTGTCGATCGTTTCCGTATCCTCTTTCTCACTTCCTTTTCTGTTTTTGCTTCTTTTCTCGTTCCCTCCGTCTGTCGTCTCTCCAGATATGGGGATATGGTGCCGAAGACGATCGCCGGGAAGATCTTTGGCTCCATCTGTTCTCTGAGCGGGGTGCTGGTAATCGCCCTGCCCGTGCCCGTCATCGTCTCCAACTTTAGCCGCATCTACCACCAGAACCAGAGAGCCGACAAGCGGCGAGCGCAGAAGGTACAGGTGAACGCCATTCAGCCATCCGATGACCTCCACCCTACGGCTGCCACCACACAAAGGGGGGCGAGGGGTGTGCACGCGTGAGGTGTGTGTGTAGTAGTAGTGTGTGTGTGTGTGTGTGTGTGTGTGTGTGTGTGTGTGGATGCTGATAACCCCTCACCCCCTTGACTTCAGCGGCTGCACTACTAACCCCTGGCATGCGCTCAGCCGTGAGAAGACACACACACACACACACACGCGCGTGTGGGTTGGACATCCAGAGTGGTCCGGACTGTTTGAATGACCCTGTGCCTTTGGCAAAGCATCAAACAATCAAAGGGCCGTCAAGTCACCACAGCACATCAGAATCATTAGTGGGATCATCAGCATAAGATTAACATGGTGGGAAGATACTGGGCGTTAATGTTCGTCCTAAGTATTGTTCAGAAGCTTGTCATAAAGGGAAAGAGTCCAGATATCATCAGCCTAATGATGGCCGGTGTCACAGATTTGATGACAGTTTAGTTATTTTTAATGGGAGTTGAGCAAAGTCACATGAGGCAAAGGTCACTGCAGCTAACCTTTAAACTTTGACCTCCTACAGTCTTAGCGGCAGTACGTGGGAAATGGCTTCCCTTCAGCATCAAGGTTTAGGACCGATCAGAACTATTTTCAGACACAAAATGACTTTCGTGCGACACTCACACACTCACACACACACACACACACACAAGGTACGAACGCGCACGCAACCCTCTCTCCCTCCCACAACTGACACGGAACAAAGGTGTGTAGTCCATCTGCACGGTAATGAGAGAACGTAAAGAAAGGATGGGAAAAGAAAGAGAGGAAGAGCAGGCGACCAAGAAAGCGAGACGAAAAGAGGACCTCCCAAATTAGCTCTCTCTCTCTCTCTCTCTCTCTCTCTCTCTCTCTCTCTCTCTTTCTTCCCTCTCAGTTCTCTCCTCCTCCCCTCCCTCCTTTCATCTCCTTGCCACTCTAATAGTGGGCCGCTCCGGGCTCCCATTACAATTAGATAGCCATCTGGGGCTGCACTGTACTAAAATCCTCCTCCCAATACATCTTCCCGAGCTCCGCTCCGTGGAGAAATGCCGGAGTGTGATAGATAGAAGTCTTCCCATGGTGTCATAGCAAAGCATTACTCTGAATCCATGTGAAGAAAGACGCTAATGATGTTACCCAAACTAATTCTGTATTTGTGCGTGTGTGTGTGTGTGTGTGTGTGTTAGTGTGCCTACCTGCATCCGTGCATGAATCTGTGCACGTATCTGTGTGCATGTGTGTGTGTATTTGCGTGCCTTTCTGTTGTGTGTGTGTGTGTGTGTGTGTGTGTGTGTGTGTGTGTGTGTGTGTCTGTCTGTCCATATGTGAACATAGACCTATACTGTTTACATTGACAGGGATAGATGACCTAATAAGGCTCCGTAAAACCCCATTAGAGAAAGAGAGACTGGCGGCTGTCCCCACAGTGTTGTGGTTAACGCCATGTCACGGTTTGGATCAGTTGGATTGAAGTTGGATGTCTCTATACGTGGAAGCTATGCCGCACTGCCATTTGCTCTCGCTCTGTCGTTCTCCTTTTGGCAGTGGGTCGGGAAGTTTTGAGTCTAAAGAAACGAGGGGGACGATGAGCTCTGTCTGAAGGCCTCTCGGTTCTTAGTGCTACATTTTTCATTGCAGTTTTTTAACCAGTCAGACGGGGTCTTTGATCAATATGTCTGTGGGAGGCAGATGCTACCAGACGGCCCGCTCACTTTCAATTACATTTATTCCACAAGCACTTGAGGAAGCAGGGGGGGGGAAGGATGGAGACGTACACTCACGCACACTTCCTCACGCGCGCACTCACACACACACACACACACACACACACACAGACATATTCAAACCTAACAGCTTGTGCACATAGAGAAGACACAAAAAATGCGCAGACCCAACACACAAAACAGGTGCTGTTATATTATACGCCCTTCACCATGGCAGGAATGCATGAATATCCATTTCTGGATTAAGTGTTCAAATGAATACCTTCCCACTCGAGTCTTCTCAGGGTAGGCCTTGCTCTTGGCCTCCCCTGAATGCGGAAAGCGTAATCTAACCAGCCAATGCAGCAGGGCCAGATAAAAGAGATGACTTTCACCTTGAACAGGTACTTGTGCAGGTCCCATGGTGTATTCCCGATAGCTATCTCCCAGTCCTCTCTTAAAGCCCCGTGCTAGTAGTTTCAACAAAAGAAGTGTTATACTGCCACGGAAATACAAATTTATATGTGCTGTTCAGTGTTAAAAGCGAGGAAAGAGATACTCAAGGATTGCTGGGATGTGGTTGATATGGACCGTTAAACTATCGGAAAAGTTAATGCACTCCCGAGAACAGCACATATTTATTTGCTATTTCTATAGCAGAAGTACAATACTTGGTCCTGCATGAGTAAACTTAAACACTAACTGCTAACTCTCTCACGCATATATGCTTCAGCCCCATCAAAGTCAGCGACAGACACATCAATAGTGCTTCGTTAGTTAATTGAGTTGGCAGCAGTGTTGGTCTCCTGCATTGCTCCCATGTCATGCTCTTTTATTTTTTTTATTAAGCCTCCATTTAGTTTTGATGCTCTAATTGCTTTAGTCGAATTGTTGTGGTCTGATTGATCTCATTATGCCTCGTCTAGAAGAATCCAGCTGGAGGGTCTCAGTTTTAAAGGAGCATTCAGACAAGAGAAATGGCGTTCCTGCAGAAACTGCTTCAACTGCAAACACACAAAAAGAGAAAAGTTATATAGATCTATCTGACAGTGGGGATACTGTATCGCTGAGGTCCTAAAATTGAGGCGGTCATGATGTAGAAATAGTATTACTAGAACGAACATTATCCCAGGGCAGGGCTGGTTTTTAAGTGACAAATCTGTCGTCGTGGGTAACATTAAGAGTCTTGTCAGCTCGTTTTGCATTGCGCTATCTTAGGTCTCCCGTAATGAGTTGCCATGACACAAGGGTCGGCGTTCACAGCACTGACTCTAGTTCTTTGAGTGGGGGTCGGAGTACAAACTGATGAGTCAGCGGCACATCCATACTGGTTAGATAGGCCATTACTCATCTCTCTCTCTCTCTCTCTCTCTCTCTCTCTCTCTCTCTCTCTCTCTCTCTCCATCTCACACACACATGCACACACTCTGTCTGTCTTTCTCTATTTTTCTCTCGCTCATGCTCTCTCTCGCTCCCTCTCATGCTCTGTCTATCTTTTTCTGTCTCTCTCTCTCTCTCTTTATCTCTTCCTGTTACTGATATTTTAACCTCTTCCTCACACACAGAAAGCAAGACTGGCCAGGATAAGAATAGCCAAGGCAGGCAGTTCCGGTGCTTTCCTTCAGAGCAAGAGAAACGGTGTCCTCAACGAACTGCTGGAGCTGACGGTAAGAACATGGCCTCTTGACACAAAACTTTGAGACAGCAAACGGACAACTATTGGGAAACTATCATACGTTATTTAAGATGACCCCATAAAGCTATCCCTGCAAACAATAAGCCATGAAGTCATTAAAGATTTGGTCTGATGAGAAGGGGGATGTCAAAGATCCTTCATCTAATGGGCCTCTGTCTTAATTGCATTCCTTAATGAGCTTTTTAATTAGAGTGAGTTTGATATCATTGCTGGGTTTCGATATGGAGTACGTATTTACGGACAAAGAAAGTATGTCTTGTCTTTTGTATCAACTACACACACCCCGTCTTTCTTCCGTGTTTTTTTTTTCTTCCCTGCCAAACATGAATGTGGAAAGTTCCCAGGCCTAATTGGGCATTTGGGCATGAGCTATGGGAACAGCGTGTGTTCTCCATAGACAGCTCTAGTTTTGTTTCATCTCAACTTTTGGTCACGTCTGTGAGGCAGTTTTCTTTTTGTGAATAAAAGGTATCTAATCATTGACTCCAAGCTACACCAACAATTAGTGAGAACTTGATCATCACATTGCAAAGATTGCAAACATTTTGATGTTGCTGTCTCTGTGTGCCAAACCCCCCCCTCCACCCACACACACACACACACACGCACACACAGAGACACGCACACACACATTATTCCCATATGAATTGTATAAACCCAGAATACATAGATACACAAGGGATCCATCCATACAATTCTACAAGGATGTGCAGGCTTCACTGCTGACTTCAGGCTAAAGCACATGCCTTACCTTTCAATTTCATTCCCTCAGCTTCAGATGCTTTGATAGCATAACACTTTAGAACAGATCCTTTGATAGACCGTTTTGAAATGCATTCTTGCATCAGACTACACTATCCCTGTGAATATATACTTCCCCAGCATCCATACACACCAGCCCGGTCTCTCACTGTGGAAGTTGCTATCCAATCCGCTGACAGGCGTCATCTCTTTTCATCTAATCTAATCCAGTAAGAGTCTAAAGGGACTCTCGGGAGTCTGAGAGGAGATGCGTATGGTGTAAGTGTCGGGATAGACACTGGTTCTTCCTCTCAGTTGGGTTGTAGAGGAGCTTGATTTGAGAGCGTCTTAGCACATCAAGTTACAGGCGTGTCAAAACCG
>JAVQIZ010233096.1:0-25806 GCA_036023535.2 Galaxias brevipinnis | reverse complement strand
AATTTGGAGTCACCAATTAACCTGCATGTTTTTGGACTGAGGGAGGAAACCGGAGGAAACCCACGCAAACACACGGAGAACATGCAAACTCCACACAGAAAGGTCCTTGGGCCAGGTGGGGATTGAACCCAGGACCTTCTTGCTGTGAGGCAACAGTGCTACCCACTGAGCCACCGTGCTGCACCACATGTAGAAATCAATAATTAAATACTGAAATATGTAGTTATATAAGTAAATAAATAATGAAATATGTACATAAATAATTGAACGTTGTACATTTATTATTTCATTTATTTATCATTTATTATATTATTTATTTATTGAAATATTAAATTTTGGCACAATTGGTTCTGCATAATGTTTATGAGTTCATTACTTTCCGTTATTTAAGTATTTTTGGCGCCCCAGCTGCCAGAAAATTTCCATTTTTTTAATGTTTTTTTTTACAGTGTATTTACTGATAGAGCTTGTCTTTAACACTCTTATCTAGGCTATAGGATATACTGAACAATACCAATGTAAAGTACACAACAATGCAGTGTACTGTGGCTGGCCTACGCTGTACTATGAAAGGCCCACAGAACAGGAAAATGGAATTTACGCTTGGACACCTCTGCTTTTGTATGATGCTATAACCCTTACTGTCAACTTGACTCACCTAGCGATAGAGAGAATTCTGCTAGTGCGGGAATGCTCTGCGGTGATGTGACAAAATTCTTACTGCAAATCTGGAAAAAAGAAAGCTGAAACCAGTGCTCTGGGACTTATCATTCCTAACCATCTCTGATTGACAGGTTGAGAGAATTGAGGAGAGAGCAAGCCCATAGAAGAACAAAAAAACAGTTAGACTGCGTTCCATTTCACACCGCTCTTTTTTTAAATCCTACTCTCTCCTTTTTCTTGTGACCTGTGTGGTATCACCAATCTAACCCCAAAACCTAAATAATGTGAAGCTGAATAACAGGGAAGGCATATCTCCATATATAGAAGACTATCTAGTGAGGACACAGTGTAAAAGCACAAACTCTATGTGTGACTATGAGACTGCCACAAGTCTGGGACACATAGTGTAGCATTAATTATATCTAAAGGTATTTTGAGTCCATATGCATCAGCATATCCCCCCCCCACACACACACACACACACAAAAAAGGCATGGACAAGTGCAGCTGTATAAGTCAAATTGTAGTCCAGCATTTTCGGTTATACGGGGGGGAAATGTGTTCTAGACTGCAGCAATGAAGGAAAAAATTCTTTCCTATGGCGCTTTTGTCACGGGCGTCAAGCTATTTGGTACAGTGCTCAATAGCTAGATGGAATCAGAAATTCATTCACATGCTGTGAAAGCAGGACAAATGTGTTGCCACAAAATGTGCTGAGGATAGACGGCCATTAATTTGTTCCTCAGCAGAACCACTCAGTCACAAAACCACTTATAGTGGTTTAAAACTACTCAGAGTTGTTCTACATCAACAGGGGGGGGGGGGGAAAGGTAGTAAAGAAGGGAAAATATCACTGCACTATAACTGTTCAAGTGTGTCAAGTGTGCTTTAAAAAAGACAAATCTGTGCCTGTGAAATGAATTCATATTGGCGGCCCAAACGAATGTCGAAATTCAGTTTCCTGTATTAGACAGAATTCTCACGAGGTTTGGAATGATTATAAGTTCTCTCCTTAAATATCTGCTGTCGCCCACAGTCACCAAGATAAACAGAAACACTCAGCAGGATCCCTAATGTGTGTCCCTGGGGAGAGCGACTATTTACTCAGCCCTCTCCCTGACCTGAAAACCCCAAAGCCCAGCTTCTCTGTTGTGGATGTGGTTGTGGATGGATGCACAGGAGAGGTTTCGATTGTTCCAACAAAACAAGTGTCAAGCCAAGAGTCCAATTCTTCAATCCAAGAATTTATATTCAAATGGCCATGTGGGGTTGAAAGGGTGAATTTTGCCTGGGGCACACCAGGTGGTCTCTTACATATGAGCTTGCT
Organism: Galaxias brevipinnis; assembly: GCA_036023535.2. Taxonomy (NCBI): domain Eukaryota; kingdom Metazoa; phylum Chordata; class Actinopteri; order Galaxiiformes; family Galaxiidae; genus Galaxias; species Galaxias brevipinnis. The sequence continues at coordinate 23,816 of JAVQIZ010233096.1, read as the reverse complement.
GAATGGTGTGCATCTGATTGTTATTGTGTGCCATTGGAGACGGGTTTAGAAAAACATCGCGCGTTGCCTCACCGGTTGGGTGTTGAATGACAAACGAGCTGTAATGCGGTATTCTTCCTCTCCTCCTTTTTATTTACTCCCTTTTTTTTGTCTCTCTATCTATACATCTCACCCTACACACTGTTATACAAACATCATTAACCTCATGTTCAATCAAGAGCCTCCAGAGCCTGCACCATCCCCGATGGCCAGAATCAAGTGCTTTTATTTTTACCAGAAAAGGGAAAATGTAAATTTAATGAATAATTGAATTATAGAAACCTTAGATCGTTTGTTCACTGATAGACTCGTGCCGAGCAACGTCATCTCAACATTGATTAGCTTTTATTGAGGATTGTCTCTAACCTAAACAAAGACAAAGTCGATGCAGATGTTTGAAGTAGAGGTATGCGGATCACGGATATTCTTCCTGATATGGACATGAATGAGCCTTGATGCATGTCCTGCCAGTTAGATTTTGACTAAAGGTTTCGAGTGGGACTTCAACCTGTATTGCGTTCGCTGACACACAGTAACGGGTCAAACAATACTTCACATTATATACTGTCACAGACTCGCCAGTGCAGCTGTACTGAGTTGTGTCATTGCGTAAGCACAGGCCACACGGTTTTGCACAGACCTCTGTGTGAGTGCTTCCCATGAACGGGAGAGATGGCTGCCTTGAGCTGTAGAGGAAAGAGCACGCAATGCTTGTACAGCCAGAAAGGTCCATTGCGACAGGACAGAAAAGGGACCAGGATGTGTGGCACAGAATGTGCGTGGAGGAAATAGCACAGGGTGTTCGTTGATTCCCTGTGATGGTGTCAAAACCTTGATTATCAGCACACGTCTGAGAGACAGCCAAAAAACAAAGATCGATTCCTCTCATTTAATACTGCTGAAGATAAGCCATATATGGACGGGCACAAAGTGTACCAAACATCTCAACCCCACTCTGTCAATGGGATTCAATTCAAGAACCTGACTGGCGCATTGTGCGTGTACCCTGCCATCGGCTAGAATCCGCAAATCAGAAGGATAAAAAAAAAAACATCAACAAAACTTAAGGAGTGTTTGCTCTCAGGATGAAAAGCCCCAAAACAGCTCATCAAGTTTCTGGCTGTACTAAAACAGAAAGTCAAATATTTCCAGACGCATGTAGTTTGATGGGGTTCACGGCCCTCAGCCGCTATCTCACCCTGTAGTCAGCCCCATCGGTTTCCGGCAGGCCAGTTGTTAGTGATTACATGCATGGGGGGTGTGCAGAAAGAGACGGTTACTGCTTGGCGGGAGAGATACATCGGCTGGTGAAATTAGTGATGTCTCCATGTAAAAAGATGTCCTCATCTGTGTTAGACCCCGTCAGGGTTTGCGAGGGGGACACCGCGGTATGTAGGTGTGCACTGCACGCAGCAGCTCGCCGCTTCTTCTAGCATGAGCGATCGTTCATCTCACGGCGTAGTAACGAGTATTTGTTCTGGCCCGTTCCTTGTGTGGGAATGCTGATGACGAGTTATTGCATTGGACCGGGTAGCCCTGTTACGGCGTAACACTCGAAACACATGGCGCTCGACAAGCGTGCTGCTTTCTGTGGTTGCACTGCTTTGAGCTGCACCTGGAAAGAAGTGTCATGGTACACAGAGTGGAAATGTCCAACCCAAGCCTCACTGTTGCTGTTCCTCACTGCCTGAATGCCTAGGATATCACTGGGCATGAGCATCCGACCCCTTACAGGCCCAGTGGCGAAGCGTTTCAACCATAGGGCTGGAATTTATCCATGAATGATGAGGATTTAGCCTGGCTTATCTACGCATTCCTTCATCCTAACCTTATTCTAACCCGCACTGCTCTCCCCTCTCCACATCTCGCTCATAGATCGGAGCGTTTTGAAATGTTAGCATTTTCACCAGCCTCTGTGTGCATGCTATGTTCTTATTTACAGTGGGGAGCAGGCTGCAGGGGCTAGATAATCATAGGTCTGTAATTGATGTGCAGGACCAATCTGTTTCATGCCAAAGTACTAATTTAAATCCTGGATGTAACAAAATTGAGTAAAATGCATTACTTTCCTAATGAAATTATTATTTCCCAAAGAAATAATAACCGCTGGTATTACCTGCTTTCTGCGTGGTAAGATTAGAAAAATATATAATTATGTTAGCCAGAGATATATTCTGTTTGGTTAAAAATAATTCCTTGTGGCTAAATAATAATAGATCCACAAACTTGGACAGGTGTTCAACCCACTTGAGGCCCTGTATTGTAAAGTAGAAAAAATGTAAAGCTTCATATGGAATTTCATTTTATGTCATACTGGCCTCAGGCAAGCAAACAAACTTCACGAACTCAAGGCAAAGCTTCCCCACGGTGTCTACTTGTGAGGGTATAAAAGAATATGCCCTGTCTTGACCCTTATTGAAAAGAAGGTTTTTTTGTGGAAAGACATGAAATTGTCTTCTCACTGTTCTCACCTGAGGCAACTCGATCTTGGCAGCTGTCTGTCTACTAAGATATAAAAGCAACCATTTTTATTTCAAATCCCAAGGTTTTCAATCAGGTCATATACAGTGTATAACGTGCTAAATCTCCACACTAAAACCGCAACTTCTATGTATGTAGTGATAGTTTAATATCTAATATAACGAATTGCTGATGTCTTCTGAGAACTCGTGTCTCCTGGAGGATCGAGAGAAAGCCTTGGTTTTTATAGTCTAATCCTTCAGTACACGTGTTGGCTCAGACAGATCTGATGCCAAATTCAAACCTTTAACAAATCAGATAGTAATTCCTTGCGAACACAGCCAGAGAAGATTAGTATGAGGAACTATTTGACCAAAATAGGAATCTTTTTAGCTTCACACATTCAGCGTTTTGAGATTACTGCTTGCTTGGGTAACCTTGATATTTGCTTGGGCCTTACTTACATACCTAATACTATTCTTATATGAGGTTTTAAAATGGGTGAAAAATAATACAGTGTTGGGGAGTCAATAGTAAGCAAACTCAGCAAACTAGAACAATGAAAGGTATTTTTAAATATTATTTTTCTAATATTATTTGACCACACTTAAATTCAACCTTCTAAAACATTAATTTAGGCCTTACTTATTCTTTTAAATCATACAAAATCAGTCTATCCACGCAGTAAATGTATATATATCCAAGATACATTTTTCTATTTTTAATGTTTAAATGAAGTTGTGAATGCTTGTGTCAAATGTGTCATGTTTATGTTGTCCTGTATATTTCCCCATAAATTCGTTAATGGTGAATATTCAGTGAATGGAAGAGACAGCTGCCTGTGTTAACAGAGGTTCTATCTATCTATCTATCTATCTACCTCTCTCTCTCTCTCTCTCTCTCTCTCTCTCTCTCTCTCGCTCTCTAACACACGCGCGCACACACACAAACTCAGAGGCATGGCCCCCTCTGCACTACACAGCATTTAGAGAAAGGGAGAGAAGGAGAAAGGCAGCAGAGCGGGACTCTTAAGTGGATACAGTGACCATATCTGCATTAGCCTACAGAATAACTTTATTATCGTGTCATTGTGTGAGAAGCTTAGAAAAAAAAAAAGAGATATTAAATATGAGAAATGAATTGCCAAATTTGACAAACAGCAAGTAAGCAATGGTAGTTGACAGGGCAGTTAAATTGAACTTTGGCATGGTGTTGCTTGTTTTCGTCTGTTGCTCTTATTGATCGGAATTCTGCTATGGAGGACCTGTTAAGTCAAAATGAATCTGAGCATTGACTATGCGGCAAACTTATGGGAAAATGGTTCCGCGGTGCTTGGTGCTGGGACTGAGGGATCACGTACTCCATTCAACTTTACCAACAATTCGACGGGTAACCAGACTCAGTTTGGAGAAGTGGATCTTACCCGAGCCATTCCGCTGGGCTTGGTCCTGGGAGCTTTCATTGTGTTCGCCATTGTGGGCAACATTCTCGTCATCCTATCGGTGGTGTGCAACAGGCACCTGCGGACCCCGACCAACTATTTCATTATCAACCTGGCCATCGCCGACTTGCTCCTGGGCACCACAGTGCTACCAGTCTCCGCTACTCTAGAGATCCTGAACTACTGGGTGTTTGGGCGGATATTCTGTGACATCTGGGCAGCTGTGGATGTGCTATGTTGTACCGCGTCAATCATGAGTTTGTGCGTAATATCCATCGACCGCTACATAGGAGTGAGCCACCCTCTTCAATACCCGTGTATAGTGACCGAGAAACGCGCTTTACTGGCTATGTTTGGGGTATGGGTACTGTCAGTGGTCATCTCCATCGGTCCGCTCCTTGGGTGGAAGCAGCCCCCTTCGTCGGATGAAACGGTTTGCCTCATCACAGAGGAGCCGTTTTACGCACTGTTTTCCTCCCTGGGCTCCTTCTACATTCCACTGGTTGTTATCTTGTCGATGTACTTTCGTGTATATATTGTTGCGAAACGGACAACCAAGAACTTGGAAGCCGGTGTGATGCGTGAGAGGATGAACTCAAGCGAGATGACTCTCAGGGTCCACAAGGGATCGCAGATGCAGGATGAGAGTGGCAACGGAAAGGGCCGCGCAAACCAGACGCGAAGTTCCCTCACCGTGAAACTCCTCAAATTCTCAAGGGAGAAGAAAGCCGCTAAAACTTTGGGAGTTGTGGTGGGGATGTTTACGCTTTGTTGGCTGCCGTTTTTTCTTGCTTTGCCCATTGGTAGGTAAAATATTAAATATTTTCCCATTTAGCCCTACTTAAATAGGATTAAAAATATTTCCTGAAATAAATGAATATTTTCATGTTTTTAAAGGCCAAGAGTACATGACCACAATCAACTTTTGATGTATAATTATAACAGAACAATTACTATCATATAAATAGAGTTAGTATCCCTAAGTCTACCTAAAATGCTTTAAATTGTGCCAGTCTTGTTCCTTCTCATATGACAAAGCTGGGGGAGGCGTTGCTGAATCCACCATGGAAGTACATCATACGCCTTATTACATTGTAGGCCTAAGTGTCCCTTTACCGTCCACTCCTCCATAAATCACATCTCTGGATGGCTCTGAAGCAGACACTTTGATCGCACCATGATTCCACATCAGCATTTACTATGTTAATGTGCTACCGTGCTGTGTGGACTATGATATACTGCCTTTGCCTTACGTAATGGACCACACAGCGTCCTCAATCAAGTCCAATATAATTGTGGATGGAGTGTGTGTAACAAGGAGAAGCAGGCGTACAGCAGGAGCGTGCATGGCTACTGGGAACATCTGTTCCTGACAAACCCACCCTAAGCTACCAAATAGGGAAAGGTCTCATATTGACATTGGGGGTCAAATATGCGGCAGTGTTTATACCCCAGATCTGCTTCACTAGTTTCCCCTCTCTAAGTTTACCTCCCCTAATCCTGCTTTTTGCCTCAAGTAATGTAGCCGATTCGTTTTAAATCCCGTTTAGACTAGATTATGCCACAAGTCAGGGCATCTTTAAGCAGAGAGACGTGGTATTCTAATAATGCTTGAGACCATCATTAAACTTAAAGGAGAGTCTGGTCCAGTCTGAGCCACAGAATCACCAGTACTCCCCCATTATTATCTGCCAACTCAGTTTAACCCTGGTTGATCCCACTCAGACACTCCTTGTGGGGTGTAATGGAAGAGGAACCGGCGAACGTGGGTCCTGCTGGGACCAAGGCCCCCCTTTTCCCCCAGACACAGTTCTAGTGGGAATTGAAGGCTCTAACCGTCATGGTGGTTGGGACGGAAGGGCAGAGGAAATTAAACAATGTAGGCTTTAGAGCAGGGCTTATGCCGCGGGCATGATGTGGCGAGGGACTTAGGGAGCAAGACACAGGGTTAGGAAAACATACATCTTTGTTTATACACGTATATGGGCAGACTAAGAAAACGCCAGTGCCTCTCTCTGGGACCTCTGTCTGTGAGGTGTTATGCTGCGGGCTTGGTGTGGTAGACATAGCACGGTTAGCTGGGTCGTCAGAAAACGAGCCGTTAATGAGATGAAGGCTTTGCGGGGGTGTGTGTGTGTGTGTGTGTGTGTGTGTGTGTGTGTCTATTTCATACCGAGCCATGTGGGAATGGGGTTGGCTACGAGCATTGGACTGCCGCCATTCCTCATCACACATGCTCATGATATAGATTTACTTTACGGTCCTTTTGGGTTGGGACAAGGTCACGATGGCAGGGACTCAGAGAAGAGTTCATGAGACACCAGTAGCACAGTCTCTGGGAACCTTCTGGAATGCTGCCGCATGTATCTTGAGGGCTCTGAAGACGAGGGAAAGGATAAAGAAAAACTGGGAGATATTTCAGTGAGAAAAGCAACCGCTTAATGTTAGACTGATCAGACTGCCGCGTTGTTTTTTCATACACAGGCTGTTGTATATTTCTGACAAAACAACACAGCAATATTGCATACATCCTCTTTTAGTCTAGTTATGTCCATAGATATGAGGCTGGCAGGCAGGTGTAGATGCATAGAATGCATATTACGTATTTAAAAACGCTTGGCCACAGACTGTGTGGTCCCGTTCTAAATTCACACAGCTCTATTGCACAACGTACTAATGTTATAGAGGGGGTTGGAGTAAAGAACTGCAGCTTATCATCTTTAATGGCGTATTCTTCAACTGCACTCTAGAACCCGTTGCATACGCATCAGGAGTTGTGGGATTGGTTGTAGTTTTTCATCATAATCAGCTAACACCTCTGTTCTAAGTCTCTGGCCAGCGTGTGGCTTAGTGTGTAGGCGGGGGTAATGAAAAGCGTATATATGGACAGGATCTCTTCCAGCACAGCTCCCTTAGCCCTCATCAAACCGCACCCACACAAGGGGATATCCTGTCAACTTCATTATTAGCTGCTGGTTTTCCTTTGCATTCACAGCCATTTAGATCATCTTTCTGTGTGTGGGGGGGGGGGGAGTGTTTAGTGTTTATGCATTTGTGTGCTTTGTATGCATGTGTATGTATGTATATGTGTGTGTGTGTGTGCGTGTGCGTGTGCGTGTGTGTGTTTTGTGCGTGTGTGTACGTTGAAGTGTATGTGTGCGTGTGTGTGTGTGTGTGTGTGCGTGCGTGTGTGTGCGTGTCTGTGTTTTGTGCATGTGTGTTCGTTGAAGTGTATGTGTGCGTGTGTGTGTCTGTTCCCTTTATCTTTAATCTCCCTCACCTACTAATTCGGAAGCTGCAATGTCCTTGCCACGAACGATTTTCTGAATGCGCCTGCAGCTGTTCCTCTGTCCCTTTCCTGTTTGTCAGCGTATTATTTACAGCATACCCAAACCTTTGCCAGGCCAGCCCATGCGCGGTGAATGACAACTGGAGCCTTAGGACCTTGGTTTGGATCGTGGAGGCTATTTTTCATCATGGAAAATATCCCCTCTCAGGCTCAATTTACCCCTGGTTAAATGATCCAAAAAATGTATTGCCAATGCACATCACAGGAAATGGATCTGTTTTTGAAAGAAGTTTGTTGGTATGACTTCTACCAAGTCTCTTAGGTCACAACCGAGCTTCATCATGGTTATTCAATAGACTCTACTTTTGTGGGTTCTATGGCATGCATTCTATTCCCATCGCAAGTGTATTGAAACAACTCTGTTGGGCACCTTCTCCTTCACATCTGTGCTACTTAGCCTACGTGTCATACACAGTCAGCACCCCATTATCAAAATGAAGACGGGCGAGCGCCACGACTATTTGCAGGCCTCTTGAAAGCTGCCGCCGTTTCTCCCACCTCAGCATGTGAGAAATCATTAGCCCCGTGGGGATAATTGTCTTTCTTCTCGGCGCACATTTACGCCCCGGCCACTTGAGCGCCCTGCGCCATAGCTAATGTCCCGTGAAGGCTTCTCGTTTATCTCCCGGGTCAGCAGGCTGCGTTCCAAAACGTGACGGAGTCACCCCCCATGCCTTTGCTTGGTGGGTGTTATTCAATGGCCAGCCCAGGGTGTTGTGGAGGAGATATTGCCTTTTGTCTTTGGGGGGGCTTGCGGCGTGTACATGTATGTGTGCTTGGACATGTGTGCCCTTATCTGTGTGTGTGTGTGTGTGTGCGTGCGTGCGTGCGTGCGTGCGTGCGTGCGTGCGTGCGTGCGTGCGTGCGTGCGTGCGTGCGTGTGTGTGTGCGTGTGTGTGTGTCGGTGCGTGCGTGCGTGTGTGTGTGTGTGCGTGTGTGTGTGCGTGTGTGTGGGTTCTCTGGGTGAACGTGGGCCGGACATGCTTCACGCTCATGTGGTGAATGGGCTGACCCCTGCGCTGGCGGGGGTAATTGAAATGGCGTTTGGAAAGGGGGGAAGAATAATGAAAGTGCTAAGTGTCAACGCGCAAGAATGGAAAGGAGGTGGCAGGACTGCGACGGAGAGGCCAGGGGCCAAAGGGCACGGCCACAATAGCAAGGTCCTCAGGGACGTCTGGTGGATTCTCCCAGAATAGCCTCATCACACGTTTTCACCTAAAGCAATTACGGCGAAGCAGTGTGGGTGACTGAGAGCTACGATATCGCCACGGAACACCAGGGAGAATAACAGGATGCCTTGCTTCCCCTTAAGATGTTCCTGTTGTGCTTCATTCCGTTAAGGTGTTGATACGTGAACGTGTTTGTCTTCAGGAAGGAGGTGCAAACCCTTCTCTTCTCAGAAAAGGTTCAGAAAAGAGACAATGGCCTTCCCGTCCCGTTGCCCTTATTCCATTGTCTTAAGACCCAGAGCCCCGAGCCCACTCCCACATACCCAGAAAACTCCAATGGTTATAAATTTCAACATAAACATGCAAAGAGGATAATATCCCCATCCTCAAAGTGGCTCCCCGACGCCTGCCAAAACAGGAAGCCCCCACATCTGAGACTGTTTGTCACCTCATAGTTCATAGATGTATGTTTTGAAAATCTCCTGAGGAGGAGAGCCTTTGTAGCGCTGTGATGCTGCGTCAAGCAGGCTCCATGTGAGAGCCCCAGCCGGGCCTCCCTCCGTGGGACCTCTCTGAGTGCACGGCCCCCACGTCCACCGGGGACAGGCAGGCCGGCGGGCCCGCACAGCTGCACGGTCCCCTGCCGATGCCAGCCCTGCGGCCCCTCCGGGTCCCCGCGGAGGATGTGCAGCTCCCCAGGACACGCTGGTCCAATACCCGCCGGCCCACAGGGGTCCTCTGGCAGGCGTCCCTGTAACCCCGACCCCCAACCGTAGAGGCACAGTGGAGGACAGAGTCATTTGTAATCTCTGGGCCTGGCTGCCTGGCTGGCAGAGTTGGAGGAGATGCAGTGTGATTACGGTTTACTGAGACACTAAAATCTCGGAATGCATAGTATGTGTGTGTGTATGTGTGAGTGTGTGAGTGTGTGTGTGTGTGTGAGTGCATGCGTGCGTGCGTGCGTGTGTTTTTGTGTGTGTTTGTTTGTGTGTGTGTGTGATTGTGTGTTTGTGTGTGTGATTGTGTGTTTGTGTGTGTGTGCGTGTATTTGTGAGCGACAGACGTGGAGAGGGAATGTTCTCTGTATGTGTCTTGGCTTCCTTGTGCTCTAGATGAATGGTTTCGTCCCAGGCGGTTGGTATTTTCACATGCTATTTTCACCCCTGGACAGTCACACAAAGACAATGATGTAACTCTGAAGTGATAAATATTGCTTGGGATGCAGAGTAGGGTGGCATTATGCCTGGCTCCTATTTGTCCCATTACTTATGCCCTCCAACTCCCTCTCTCTCTCACTCTCTCTCTCACTCTCTCTCTTTCTCGCTCTTATTTTCCGACTTTCACCCCCCTCTCTCTCTCTTCTGGCCCAGTAACTTTTGTATTTACTGTAGCCTTGAATGGGATGCTACATGGAGTAAGTTGTAGTAGAGTCTGATGTGACCATAGCTGATAGATGGACCAGATTCCTAAAAAAGATGGCCTTCTGGGATATTTGGAGAAACAGTAAACAAGTTCTATCTAGTTGGCTCATAAAGATATGCCCTTTTTTAGTTATTGAAAGCGGGCTTAAGACTTAAGACAGCAATCTATATGGTCAGCCAATTTTTTTTGTTCAATTGTTCCAAATTGTTAAGAGCTAAGGTCACGTTCCAACAGGGGCAATTTCACACTTGATTGCCTAGGATTCCTGATCTTGGCAGGAATGTAATATTAATGTAGGCAGTTTACCTCCCCTGAGATGGCTGATCAGTGGGGCTAGTCTTGCGACGGACACGCATGCACCTACCAACACGCGCGCGTTCGTGCACACACAGCACACTCATGAACGGAGTCAGTCACGAATGCACGAGCACACCCACACACACCCACACACGCACACACACACACACACACAAAGGGAGTCATTCACACAGTTCCTGTGCTCGGTCACTTTTTGTTTTCATTCCTCAGGTGTAGCTCCTCTCACTGATGACCTGTTATGTGGCCTGTTATTGCTCTGCCTGACTTGAACAGGTTAGAAAGAGGGTGACTCAAGTTTGCACAGGCTAGAGTCACCTATTCACTTCCTCTTCGACGCCATTCTAAATTTATTGTCTTTGTCACTGAGAATGGTTGAACAATTGTCTTTGGTGGTTGTCAAAATTGCCATATCCAATGATTTAGCATTCATTGGCAGAAGTTTATTTGCATGTGTATCTTTCTCGTCTCTCCTCTTCTTTCCCTGGATCTGTTTTCCCAGCAGCGATCCCTTGTTTTTGTCCTTTTTCCCATTCCCCCCTTGTCTCTGTCGAACCCACCCAGCTTGTACCAGTAGGCCCCAGCCCCATCGTCCTGACATTACACAGATTTGAATACTTTGGTGGCAAGCCCTCTTAGACTTTATTGGTGCTGAGTCCAGATCCTCCAGCCCTATGTTTTTAATGAGGTTAGGTAGCCAGAGCACATAGCGACCCTAACCTCTGCATGTGATAATTCTCCTCGGGTGTGTTTCCCGTCTGTCCAAAGAATGTCGGGTCATCCCACGCTCTCCTAGTATCGACCCACGAATCAGTGCCAAAATGGACGAAATGATGTGCCACGCAGTACCTGCCTCTACCTACCGTATTGTTCGTTAAGAGGAAGTGCAGATCAACTCTGCATCAACAGACTCGGGCCTATCTTGCAATTCTACTCAATACATGGAATGTCTCGTCTATCCATTTCTATATTTAGTTTAGGAGTGGGAGTTGTCGTTTGCTTATGGTACATATTAAATGCCACACTTTATGTTGGAAAGGCTGCCACCTGCTGAGTAATATGTGTCATGCTGCTTGAGAACACTGTATACAAAAAGCAACTTCTGCTTTGTAGTTTACACTGGACGTTACTTAGTAAGAGATGTAACAGATGCAACCGGAATAATGCAGTTCTAAAAAACATGAGTCATTGTCTCTCTTTTTCTTATTCAGGATCTTTCAATGTGAAACTGCGTCCGTCTGATACCCTCTTCAAGGTGATCTTCTGGCTGGGCTACTTCAACAGCTGCCTGAACCCCATCATCTACCCCTGCTACAGCCGAGAGTTCAAGCTGGCCTTCATCCGCATCCTCAAGTGCCAGTGCCACCGCAGGAAACGCCCCGGCTGGAGGGCCTACAACTACCGCTCCTCCCAGTTCAGCGGCTCCATTCATTCCCGCAAGGGCTCCACCGAGCACAACGCCAGCTGGATGAACGGTAGCCAGCGCACCCTGCCCTCCTCCGTCAGCCCCAGCCCCAGCTATCTGCCGCCCTGCCCGGAGGGCCAGCCCCTCTACACCTGTGGGCCCCCAAAGGGAGGGTCCGCTTGCCCTGCTCTCCTGCGGGGGCCGTCCCCTGGCTTCCAGCAGGGGCCCGTGAGTGAGGAGGCAGGGGGAGCCATCTTGGAGGTGTCGACGCATGGCAAGGAGTCGCACGGCAGCGACGTGTTCAGGTTCCCGTTCAGGCACAACGGAGGCAGAGAAGCGGTGGAGGGAGGAGGCGGGACGCCGGAGGACACGGTGTGACGGAGGAGTGCCGCCGCAGAGTCAGTGTCACTGAGTCATTCCCGGTGAGGACTGAGTCCTATAGGGGAGTCACCCTCCAAACGATGGACCATTAACGGTGAGGATGAGTAGAATTACAAATTGCTTTGTGCACCTGTCAGGGATCCTCTGGCATTCCGTCTGTCAAGGTTTTTTGACCATTGTCATGATTTGGTTGATCATCAGTGTGGTGAAGGCGAGTGCTTAAAGGCAGCACTGTAGTGCTGGCGGTGTGCGACTGTCATGTACTGGCCAGCCAGGCCGTGGATTGTGGGAGTGTTTGTTCTTGGGGGTGGGGGGGTCTGTCGCAGAGCCTCATATTTCACAGCAGACTGGACGCAAACCGGCGTATGAGATGGGATTTACCACGCTGTATCCTATGGATGGGGAAAAGTAAGCCGATGCATGAATTCGCAAAAAACTCAAGACTGGAGACTGTGCCAGAGTAGGCATTCCACCCAGCAAATCTTTCAACTCCATCTTTCCCCCTGGACCGGTGGGTCTGTGCAGAGAACGTGTCATGTGTGTGTAAAATGGCAAAATGGTCACATTTCTGTAATTGTCACTTGGATACTTCATGGTATGTTTGCCTAAATAAAATATAACCCGGTTTATCTGGTGCAGTATTGTAATGTGTTGCGTGTTTAAATAACCCACCAAGCGTTTTTGGTTGCATACTGTATAAATAAATACTGTATATAAATACATGTATATTTGTGAGATTATGCAATATCTTCTATATTTTTTTATAATATACAGTGTGAGTGTACATTTTCCGTCATTTTTCAATTTGAAATGCTCCTAGTTGTCCAGTATCCACGGGGAGTAACTTATTTGACAGCGCCCTGGAGCTATAGCTCCTAGCTGGCAGCATGCATCTTCATTACTTGACAACTGACGATATATCTGCCACAACCACCACAAAGCACTGGTAAAGAGGACCGAGTCTGAGACACGGTGCCGCTAAACAGCACTGAGTGGCTCGGACATGAGAATGAACATGAGGGGGAGCTTCCACACAGCCAGGGCAGAGAGTGAGGGGTTGATTTTTACGACACATACGGACAGAGCCAATGGAAAGGAGAGCTCATTCGTAAGGGGTCCAATCTATGGGTCTCTCATCCCCTTTTCCCATGGCTCCTCCAGGTGCATTCTGGTCAATAAGTGATGCCCGATGTGCTCCGTATCGTTGAGTACCATAAGACACACACACACGGTGTGCTCTCATTCGCACACAGACACTGACGAACACACATACACACATTCACATACACAAGCTAACATATACACAGACTTACACACAAAGCACACAATATGCGAGGATCTTTCTGTTATATAGTGTGGGGGAAAACACTACAGGGAGAGCTTTGCCCAGCAGATCTTTATGCTGCTGGAACACAGGGAGCTTGTTGACCAAATTGCAACAGTTAAGTCTGACAGCAGGCAGCCGATAAAGGGAGAAACATGGGTACTTTTACCATCATTCTGTGGATTTCAATTTCCTTAAACTATATAAAGGGTTTGGGTGTGAGAATATGAATGTTCACATGAGCCAATTAAGACTCTCTTCCTGTGTAGCTCTGGATGGCTTGGGTTGGCCTTTCATCATGCTTTGTCACTCTGGAACCAACGCCACTCACAACCACAGTCTGGCTTCCCTGCTCCTAAAAAGCCACGCTGTCCAAACGTGTGTGTGCTGTGCCTCCTCCCCATCCCAGTCTTTGCCATAGTAGGGAACCTCTTCACCCTGGTAACTGTGGAGCGCTTCCAGAACCTTCAGTCACCCACCGTCGCCTTTGTTGTTTCCCTGACTACGGCCGACTTCCTGGTGGCCGTGCTGGTGACGCCTCAACTCCGGGCGCATAGAACTCCGGCTTCTGTACCACTGCCTGTGTTTCCTTAGCTGTTTGCCTGTTGAAGGATCTATCTGATGGCCCGGACGCAGGCTAAGTGGATCCATGCCATGCAGAGCCAGGTGAGGCAGCACCAGGCAGACCCCAGGGCCATAGGCCCTGCCCTGACTAGGGGAGGGAGCCTGATCCACAAAGGTGTGGGGGGGATGGTCTATGAAAAAAAAACAAGAGTAAGGCAACCAGGACCTTAGGCTTGATCATGGGAGTTATTATTCTGTGCTGGTTACCATTTCTCTGTGCGGTCCATCGGTTGTACGGCATTAACTCCTGGTGACTGGAGTCCTTCACGTAGCTGGGATATGCTAACTCTTCTCTGAACCCCTTCCTCCATGCATTCTTGGACAGAAACCTCCGACATGCATTTGCAGCCATCTTCGGGTGTGGAATCCTGGGGTAGCAATCAGGGTGTGTCTTAAACTCACAGGTCACTCTCAGAATATTTCCAGATAAGTTCAGTACGACACAGACACTCCTTTTCTGAAATAGTGACTTTTTTGTGTCGTTTTCGTGTTTGTGGGACAATCAGGTGTTCTACTATTTGATTCAGAGAATAAAATAGATAATTAGGTTGACAACAATTATCATGTTTGTGTTTTTTATTCTTATTTAATAACAATTTGCACCATACACATTTCTATGCATGCAGTTGTTTGAATATAAATACAGAGCTGTGAAAGAGCAGGCCAGAGCGCCAACAGTCCTTACAATGTGTTGTCACGGAAACTGTTGCTCACCAGGCAATATGTCTAGCTGGCTAAATAAAGCAGAGAAAGAAAAAAACTGTTCCGTCCCCCCTATAGAACAGGAACAAGGAGGACAAACAAGCAGCTTCTGCAGGCACCGTAAGGGAGGGGGGGGGGGGTATATTTGGACCAGAACACAAGATTTTCTACCTTATCTAAACCTTTTAAGTCAGCTTCTCTAATCCCCCCCCCCAACCCCCACCCCATCCCTCCGTAAGGATGAAAGGTTTTTCTGCCATGTTTAGAATGAGTTCATACCAAATGGAGATTTATAAAAATACGCCCATGTATCTGATATTATGATCCATAGCTTAAGGGACGTAATATGTATTATGTATGTTGTTTGTGATTTTACAGGTGAAATATGATAAAGACTGATTCGTATGCGTTTGAAATCATAAAAGATCGTTTTTTTCATATATTTTAGCTTTATAATTTAAATTGGAATGTCTTTTTGAATATTTGTTTTCCCATCATTATGATAGTAATTTAGTACATGTAACTCCTAAAATTACTGTGAATTAACCTGTACAATTATGCAGGCAAATCGCAAAGTAATAATAATAATACATCAATCGTATAAGATCCAAGATCTCAAGCATACCCTGTACATAGGGACCCATCTCAGGAAGGTGACCAGATGAGTACACACACACAGCTAAGATCAGCAAATATATGCCATGTATGTCATGTACATCACTGTGTGTGTGTGTGTGTGTGTGTGTGTGTGTGTGTGTGTGTGTGTGTGTGTGTGTGTGTGTGTGTGTTAATGACAGAAAGAAATGTAGAGTGAGAGCAAAATTAGGAAAATTCACTGTACTGTAGACCTGTGCTCACAGCCATTATAAAAATCTTTCACCGGTGGTAAATGGCAGCTCTTATTTTTTTATTGCTTTTATTTAACTTGCTGCTTTGATCTCAGTTCTCAACAGCCAATGAAAAAATTTTTACTATGACAAGAACCAGCAAGATGATCATGACTATGTTTCACATTTCACATTCCTTCATTCCAGTTAACTTTATAACCTCAAAGCTGGAGGGAATTCGTTTTGTTATCATAGCCAACTTGACTGTCATTGTTGAGTGTTATTAGACTCTAACAAGTGTAGACTGAACCACATATTCTTAAGTTTTCAGTGATTGCAAATCGCATTTTAAGTGATTATTTTGTCATTTTTAATTGTATCATTGTATGTTAACATTTACCTGCATTTTACCCCCATGTCAACTCACAAAGCCTGTGAGTGTGCCAACTTCGCTCCTGTGCTGAGACGTCTCTAAAAGTAGTCAAACCTGTTATTGACAGGGACCGTGAAGCAGTGCTAGAGGCCACAAGTTACTCTACGTGAGAAACCAGGCGATTTCAACATCTGCCATACGGTGGTTGCATCATTGTCTTAGAGAGCCTGGGTGCATATCTGTCACATGATTCACAAGACTGTCACTCTGACAGCCTGATTTCAAATATGGGCAGCAAGAATCTGGAAGGCAGGATGTGTGCTGAGTCACTGACGTGGTGTGTAGGCCCCTCCTTTCTCTGTCTCTTCCTTGACACTCAGTAACATCTCAACTCTTACCTTTTTCTATTGCATCCACCATGGCTTTTACTGGAAAATACGAGCTTGAGACACAGGACAACTACGAGGAGTTCCTGGAGGCGGTTGGTAGGTGGAAAATAGTTAAACTCACGTTAAAGGGAAGTTGAAAAGCCTTGTCTAACAAAAAGTGATGGGTTGCTGTGTTGCACAAAAGTGTGTGTTCTATCGCGCAACACTTTCTACTTTTAATCTCCTCTGACCTCAGGCTTTCTTAATGCTAAAACGGATTACAAAGTGGTGACAGAGGTAGTCCAGAATGGTGGGGAGTTCACTTGGACTCAGAGCATCCCCAACTGGACCTGGACCAACCAGTTCACTGTGGGAGAGGAGTGTGAGCTGGAGACAATGACCGGTTCCAAGTTCAAGGTGAAAAAATTGCATTCTATCCTATCAATTTACACGATCAGTAAATTATGAAATACACATTTTTACCTTGAGTAATTACTTTGTTAAATAACTGTTTTCTGTCCATTTTTATTGACTGCATTTACTGTGCATAATTATATGTCTGATTATTACTGTGCAATCAAGGCCACTGTCACCATGGAGGGGGGTGTGATTTCAATACAATTTCCCCAGTACCTTTTTACATCAGAGATCCAGGGAGACAAACTCATAATGGTAAGAGGCCCTTAAAGCCATTTTGCTGTTAGATTCACATATTAATTGCCAAAGAAATAGGAGGTTGCATGAGATCAAGTTAACCGAATAAACACTTGTCCATCATAGACTTACTAAACCATACACATAATATCCTGCATACAGTGAGTGATACACATCAACTACAGAAAGCAGGCTGGCTGGACTAATTGTGGATTTGTGGACTAGACAGATTAACTGAACTATTCTCAGCACTCTTTAAATCTCTTGTCTTTACATGCGTTATAGAATTGCATAACCCAAGGGGAGAAAAGTGTGAACTTTAAAAGAATCAACAAAAGGATTTAATATTGCGAAACTCCACCAGTCCTGACAGAAACACGTCAAACATTCGGATAAACGTGTTGGAGCAAATCTCTATCCTGGAAAACGTTGGGTTCAGGTGAATGGTGTGTCCCAGCAACCTTTGACACAACTCACATAAACTGGGATTGAAAATCAGAATTTTGTACCCCCAGTAGTCTGTAGAGCTATATCTGTCTAGTCACAGCACACTGTAAACCATATGTTTAACATTAACAATATAATCCTGATTATGATTTTATATATATGTAGACTTAGGCTTGCATGAATGTACTGTATCATTTATGATGATTCTTCAATAAAACATACAGTATATGATAGTTGAAAATGGAGTAGTGAATAAAACTGAATTTTTGGAACATTATTTTATCATGCTGTGATTCAAGGTTAATACAGCAATACATCTGACACTCAGATGAAGTTCCTTTCTTTCCCAAAGAACGGCTTCTTCAAAGCTTCTTGCTGGTTCTTTTCATGGTAACCTCACCCAACAGACCGCTGGCCGTGAAGGTCTGAGAAGCAGAGAAGAATGAGTATCAATTCAATATATGCTCGCATATGGCTGTAATAAAGGCTTATTGACTATTAACAATCAACAGTGTTCTCATTGTATCTCACTTACTTCAACCAGATCCTCCTCAACAATCTCGGCAACATAAAAGTATGACAAGAATTCGATTTGGATTTTGCCGTCAATCATGTAGACCATAATCTGATGGGAGTATGTAAAATGGGACTACGTAAACTGAACACTGTACAATCTATATTGTAAAATAAAATAATGCTTATACAGTAGTTGTTGGGGAATGGGTTGAAGAAAATCGAGAAGCACCTGTTGATTGAGTCCTTGCATTGACTCCAGCTCACACCGCTTGCCGACAGTGAAGGTGTTGGTCACGGTTTCCGTTTCGGTGGGCAAAAATGTTGCCCATGTGAAATCGTCTCCTTTCTGCTCAATTTCAGTCACGTTACCTGCATTTTCTGCCTGTATCTCGTTGGCAGAAAAACCTGGTAAATGTTTAACATTGTCATATTCTTTCTCTGTTACATTGAGATAATACCATAATAATAACAGTTTCCCAAAAACAACATTGTTCATATTTACATTAAGCCATCAGTCATTCTTACCAAGTAATGTCATGAAATTTTCGAAATTCTCCTCGGTCTCCAACTGATACCTCCCAGAGAACTCCATTTCAAATACGTGTACCAATAGGTAAAGATTGGTTGAGGAGAAGAAATGTCAAGCTCTTATATACAACCGGCATTTGTTTGGAATTCTGCATGATTCATCAGTCAAATCACTTGAGAAATTAGGGGGCATAACTGATATTCAAAATACAGTAGTTATCATATTTATTCAAAAATTCCAAAAGAGAAATAAAAGTGAGAGGAGGAATTTACTAAAAAAATAAACAGCCAAAATAGGCAAATATAAGCCTTGTGTTTCCTCTCGTACACTTCCAAAGCAAAGGGATTGAAACAGACTTTAGATTTTAATATTTAATTTGCATTATGAAAAAAACGTTAGGCTACCCTCAACAAGAAATGTGTGCTGGATTCAAACGGGGGCATCAAATTCAAGCTAGACAACCTTACACAACTGTTAGTGTCTCTAAGTGTGAACAAGTCTATTTAAGATATGATACATTTTAACAGTATTTACTCTTTTTGACTACTGTTCACTGCTGAGATAGGTGGAGACAGGCAAATTTATGTGAAACACCAAAGATTTACAAATGTAAACCTATATATCTACAAATCACATAATTAAATAAATAATTATACATACAATAATAATAAAATATATACAAAATATACAATAATAATTCAACAAAATCCTATTGTTTAAGTTGGAGATTTTCTAACAATATCTAAGTCAGAGAATGTTTTTAGGAAAAGCTTTTCATCTAAACTTTTAAAGTCTTTGAAATTAAGTCTTACCTGATTGCTTTAAAAACTGCTTTTGAAATGGGATGATCATCAGGATCATTTGAGAATTGCAAAGTGGAGCTAATACTCTTCATTGGGGATGCAAATTTGCCGCCCCTGTAGAAGTGCAAGAAATTTGCCTTATGTATACAACAAGGCATAGAATAACAGAATCGCATTCAAGTTATTTTCATTAACAAATCATTTGCTTTTGAGTAATGCCTTTGAAAGAAAGGTTTGGCCTTGAAGCGAATTGAAGTGGAACAAAAGAAACTCCTCTCTGCTCTCTACACTTCATCAGGTCACTGACATGGCCTTCACTAGGAAACATAAGAGGGAGAGTCAGGACATCCATGAGGAATACCTGAAGGCTGTTGGTAAGTATAACAACTAACTTATACTGTGTATTAATTAAGTCCTGACCAAATGATCAAAATGTTGTACTCCTATTTAGGTTTGCCCTGACGCCTGGCCTATGTCAAGCCAGTGATAGGAGTGGTGCAGGATGGAGAGGACTTCACCTGGACTAAAGCTCACCGAACAAATTCCCTTTAAACAGGGAGTATGAACTTGAGCCTTCAAAGGCATTACATTTGACATGGGAATGTTAAAGCTGTTAATCACGTTGTAATTAAGATGGTTCAGGATGAATATAGTTCAGTGTTAATAAGTGAATTAGTGTTCTGTGCTGTTCTGATTTGCGTATTTCTTTGGGGGGTTTATGGCCCACATGGTTAGGGCAGAACCATTATACAATTCCCTTATTCTCTTTTCACTGCTGAACTAAGAGGAGGCAAACAAATTGAGTCTGGACAAAAACGATTATTAGACAAATGTACATTCTAATTATTCCAACATATACGTTACAGTCTCTCATTATGACATAAACTCAAAGTATCTGAAATCACTTCCAAATTTCAATCTGCCAAAATTAAATCTCCTATACAACTCCAGGAGAAGAGTGTGTGACCATGCAGGTATTCAGCAAGAGAATGGAAATCTGCCTTTCAAGCCTAACATTATGCACCCTGAAACCACCGGAGGGCGGCAAACGAACATACAGCTGGATTCATTTTCAAAAAATGTGTGTATCAGTTAACTTGCAAAGTAAGAAGTGTTAATTTGCTTACAACGCAATAACACATTGTTTCAAATGCTTGGAGTGGATATCTTGGTTTATATGTGCCAACACAAGACATAAAACTAATTTAATTAAGCAAAATCCTTATTCTGCTCCTAGCAAATGAAGCAGCCATTAAAATTCAAATAATTCTGTATGACATCTTTGTTTTATATATTGGGCCATTGAGATTCCTTCTAAAGTAAGGGGAGAACAGCAATAACACATGTGTGCTATAACAATGTACAAGTAATGGTCTACAATCAATTTCAGACCAACCGTGTGGGATATGTCTGAATTTACTGTCCCTAGACACCCTAGGCATCAAGTTGCGCAGTTCCCCAATGTTCCCTTAGCAGCTGAGATTAGTAGAGACATCTATGAACAGTTCAAATCATTTGCTTTATACAAATTATACATTTTAGGACATGGCCTTCATTTGGGAGATTAGGGAATGAGGATACACAGTCAGAATGACTGACAAGCTGCTAAAACAGCTACTTTGAGCTGGAGTCCGCTGATGGCTTGAAGTTCAAGGTGGGAAAGGTGAAATAGTTGACAATGGTTTTTTTAATCAGTGGATTCAGTTTGTATGGCTGTTATCTGCTAGGTTTCCAAGTAAACGGTCCACATGCAGGAAATGGGTTTTGAGTTGTGCTTAGTTCACAGTTGAGATGAGCATAGACAAGACCATTAAGATAGATAAATTAACACAATAATGCCAAGATGCACAGTACATTCAAATTCCCTACATTTAAAATATACAGTACTGTATAACTCCAGGAGAGGATGGGAAGACCCTTGAGGTTCACTTGGGCTTTTCTTCTGATATAAAATTGTGGTTTTGCATATAAATTTGCTGTATATGTCAGTAAGATGCAGTGTAATTCTTCAATGTGTAACAAATTGTATACGTTTGTGAGAAACACAATTCATGTATTAAGTCAATTCTTAATTATTGATTTTAGTTCATCAAATGTATGTCATTTTAAATCTCACTGCAATAGTAACAAAGAAATTATCCAGACATGGCAAACATCAAATATTAAATTGTTTTTATTTGGATATAGTGTACATCAATTGCATCATAAAAATGCAAAAACAAAAACTTAAAGGGTTCAATATCCTGGAGTTACATGCAGAAAGATTGACCAAACTGAAAAAGTTTGACCAAACTGAATCAAAGCCTTGAAATGAGAGTTTATTTTAAATTCCAGTCATTTCTGCCGTGTATCAGTTGATATGAATTGTGAACTCGTTATCATAAAAACAATGATCCCTTTAAGCTACAATGGCTCCCTGAATCCAGCCCCATGGTAATTTGGAAACAGGGTGATTTATATTCAGATGACTAAAGGGGTAATGCAAATATAATATCAAAACCCAATGAAACATTTGTTTAGATTAGAACAGAGTAGTGATCCAATGGCTAATTTGGGTCTAACTGGGAAGGAGTTACCTGTTGGAGATCATATACAAATATATTCTATCCACATTATAAAATAATTTGTGAGAGGTAGAAAGTGGTACTGATAACTGAATACAATCAGGGTTGAAATCACCAACTGTCAGTGGTCTGACTCTGGATTTAAGATTATATTTCCCTTGTTGTTCCCTTGTTGCTGCTCTCTCCACTCTCCACTCTCTTCCTCACTACACTGACATGGCCTTCACTGGGAGATACGAGTTGGTGAGACGGGAGAACCACCGAAAGAACATGGAGGATGCAGGTACCAGAACTATAAGTTCTTCATTTTACTCTTACAATTCTGACGATGTTGTAAACAATACGCATACTGTATTTCAATAATCTTTTCCAGGTATACCCATCGATAATCATGATGACCACTCAGTGACTGAAGTGGTTCAGGAGGGAGAT
Organism: Galaxias brevipinnis; assembly: GCA_036023535.2. NCBI lineage: Eukaryota > Metazoa > Chordata > Actinopteri > Galaxiiformes > Galaxiidae > Galaxias > Galaxias brevipinnis. The sequence continues at coordinate 1,672 of JAVQIZ010233096.1, read as the reverse complement.
GATTTCACCTGGACTAAAATAGTGGGTCCCATAATTCTTAAGAACAAATTTACCCTCAACAAGGAGTGTGAGCTACAGTCAATTAGAGGTGAAAAGTTCAAGGTATAGCATACATTAATCTGTTGATAATGCTGTATTTCTTTTAGTGTGAGTATGTTTATTTGTGTTGCATGATTTGGATGTGCCATTCTTTTTGCTCCTAGGAAACTGCCTACATGGTCGGGGGCAAGATCATTTTACAGATGCCCGATAATCTTTTAACTGCTGAATTAAGTGGAGACATGCTCATTGAAGTAAGACATAAATGAATTACATATCCAAAGCATGCATTGTGATCTTACAGACATCTACAAAAATGCAAATCTCTCACAATGAAAAGAATATCATAACATCTACCTTTACTATAATCATGTTCCTCAAAATGACAGAACTATACAAGCCCAGGAGAGGATGGGGAGACCATGAAAGTAATCCTGAAGAGAATCTAAAATGGCTCCGTGTGAACCTGCATACTTCAGCCTAAAATGACTGCAGTTAAAAGAATGCTTAAAATACAGATACTATCTAACATTGTCTGTCTGTCTTAATTGGTTTGAATAAACATACATTTATCCTTCCTTCTCATCTAAATGTTGTAATTTCATGTCATTTCATGTTAGTGGTGGTGAGCCTATGAATAATAATTGAATGATATTGTAAGATTCTTGCTGGTGCATATTTCAATACTATGCATTTTTGCTTATTTATGTAAGATTTGACTTTAAATTAAATGAGGCAAAAGCCTTGGCAGAGCTAGTTCAGGCAGAAAACTCAAATACAGCATTTATCCACGTCACATCAATCAACCAGTCGCATAAGCGCAATAGTTTAACGCGGCCTGCTAAACCACAGTCACTCACCACACCGCTCCAACAACTGCTCGCTCACAGCTGCACCACACCATGCTTCTGCTCTTGCTGCTGCCCACCTCCACCCCAGCTTCCATCTATTTAGGGTCTGTTGCACAGTATCCAATGGGGATTCTGCAGATATCTGCTCCCTGCCAATGGTTGTTCACTTAGCACTTGTATAAGACCCTGTGTGGGGAAGCTATACAGCAGAAGACCCTTGACGCCATACTTCAACGTATTACCATGTATTGCAATAAATTGCTCAACCTATCAAAAGTTTTCCTGACTGAAATGGTCATGTTAGGCCATAATTCCTGGTAGCCATCAATTATTCACATAATAATTCAATTTGGCAAACCTTTGGGAAAGGTCTAACTCAAAAGTTAAATGATTCTTCTTAAAAATATATGTAATCTTGTCTCTCCATTACAAACATGATTGACAGAGTCACAATTCCTTCATCGTTCAGTCTTCCTTACCTTGATTTTTTGTACATTCATGTTCACCAGTTCACACTCCCTGCCTCAGTGAATTGAATGGTCCAGTTTATGTAGAGTACAAACGTTGGCACCCTATTCAGATAAGAATTAACAGTCATGTTAATCTAACATTGGGGCACTTTATCTCTGACTGCTCCAGTTGCACACCGCATGGCAAGACCTGTCTTTGTACAAGACTTTCTCCTATGCATGTGTTTACTTTAACCTCAGTAACACATTGCCACACATGGCAAAAAAATAAATTGTAAAAATACTTGCAACATAACAAGTTGTCTAGTATGA
>JAVQIZ010233090.1:0-11379 GCA_036023535.2 Galaxias brevipinnis | reverse complement strand
TCCATTAGCTATACCGCTTATCCTATGCAGGGTCGCGGGGGGGCTGGAGCCTATCCCAGCCGACACAGGGCGAGAGGCGGGGTACACCCTGGACAGGTCGCCAGTCTATCACAGGGCTGGATATTGTTATATAAGTTGCAATACATTACAGTTTATTTTTGTGGAAGTGGAATGTATACAATTTAACCTTTTATATCAGTCTAAAAAGACTCATTGTCTGTTACCTAAACATAAAGTCACTATCACTATCTATCAAGCTATTCACACATTTAATATTTATTTTTATGATTTAATAGGCAGTTACCCTCAAATTAATTGATCATCTCTGTATAATGAAGACTTGGCCATTAACTCCAGGCCAGTCTCTCTCTATGCGCAGTGCTCTGTTGTCGTTTGACACTGCTTTATCCTTGAACCTTAGATTTCCGTAGCCGCTATTGATTCATCGGGCACAGGCCCTTAACTCGTAGGTAGATTGAGAAACAGCAGTTCAACGTAATAAAGCTCCCACGGATTCCATCTCTCCAAGCCATCTCCTCTGCTGTCTGCTCTAATGGCTGAAGGAAGAGTTTGCAGAGTTCTTCTCTGTAGGGGTCTATTAACAAGTTCATTCACAGACCTTGGCTCTCCTTGATGCATTTATGAGTGTACACTTTTCCTCTTACGACACTGGCCAAGACACTGCCACAGATGCAGTATCGACATGCATGCAATACAGTATACACTCGCAACCTCTCTTAAAAACCGACCTGTTTCTTCTGGCTATCAGGTGTCCTTTGGCAATCAATTTAGCCAGCAGCTTTGTCCAGTGGATGTTCTTACCAGAGGGTCAGAGTTCAGGGCGCTTAACTATGACAAATTATAGTCCACAACATTATTACAAACAGTATTATCATTACATTATCTCTGAACAGCAGACACATGTCTTAATGCTTTCTTTCAGAAAAGTCACAGGAGCTTCTTGCATAGTAATGAAAATGTGACAAGTTGTATAAAAAAGCAAGTAAAACTGTCAGAATACGCCGCTGAATCATTTTTACTAACCTTTGCAGGGCGTGTTGTACCACCTTGGAAAAACAACAGGGGTGGATATCCACGTTGACGCTCAGTTCCTTCTGGTTGTAAGCTTAGACTGACGCAGTATTCATGGAGTTGGAAGCTGTTCCGAGCTTGAATAATGATCCGAGTCCGAAAGTGGTTCTGCGTTATCTATTGTTTGTTGTGTATTTTCTCTTGGACAATTTTGACAGCACTGATAATGGACTTTTCCATCCATCTTTGCCCCCCCCCCCCCCAGATCATTTACATATCCTTAGAAGCCTGCAAAACAAAACAGTGTTTTCTTACAGGTGATGAATCCAATCGAGAAGCAGCCCTCGTAACGACGTGTCTCTCAAGTCCCTGGCTCTGTCCGTGCATTAGCATACAAGCCAGGCCTGGGAGATAGAGTGGCTCTCAGAGAGATGGATTACCTGAATCACTTCCACTTTGTCCCCAAGATAATCAGACTGTAAAGGGAAAGTGGGGGGTCTATTGTGAGGTTGTGTATGAGTGTTTGGAATGTGTATGCATTATGCATGTTGGTGTGCAATTGTTAACTCTTCTTTGCATGGCAATATTAATGGAAGTAAATGACCGAATACCCTAGAGGACCAGAGGAGTTATGTTATTTTAAGTATGAACAAAAGACATTGCGACGCACCAGCTGTTTACCTCATGCAAACAGCAACCTGAAACGTGACTGGTCTCTGCTCAAGTGAACAGGAAAATGTCAATTTTGTTGTCCTACAGGTGTAAAGGAATTTAGGTTCCGTCCAAGCTAAAATGACTATAAGTTTAATGGCATTGTCTATGTGACATTGTTAACATGCATATATTTATTATAAATCAACTTTTCTATTCTTAACCATTTGTATTTAGTCTATGCCATGTCACTTTATTTAGTCTGCAGAGATGACATTGTAAATGCCCCCCCCCACCGCCATCATTTACAGTATCTGTCAGAGCTAGCAACGCAGTGATCTATTAGTATACACAATTATGCTAACGTCGTTTATAGCAGAATGAGTCACTTTTTAACCTCAACTCAAGGGCTTGGGTATTGGTTTGCTCACTAGTGCACATGCTGTTCTCCGTGTTCTACAATACCTTTGCTGCGGGTTGGGAAAGAAATGTGTTTGCAGGCCCCATTCCGTTATAATAAAATGTACATGCTGAGTAACAGCGCCTCTGCCAAGATTGTTGCAAGGATTTATGACTCCCCATTGCACGACTGCCTGGCTAATAATGGCTCTATTTTGGTCCTTCTGCTGAGTCATGTCCCTTCATTGGGTCATCTCTCTCTGGCCCCCTCTCTCTCCTTCTCGCTCTCCCTCCATTACTCCCTCACACATCTCTCTTGCTCTAATTCCCACTTCCCTCCCACTCCCAACTTCCCACTCTCTATTGCCTAACAATCCTCCATCCATCCTCTCTTTCTCTCTCTCTCTCTCCTCTTTCTCCTGTCTAATCCATTTGTCTCTTTCTTCTTAGCTGACTCACACCCCGTGTGGAAAGTTAATTTTGTGAATGGACAACAAAGATGGTCATTAAAGCCATCAGCAGACTGCCCCTGATTGAACCGCGGTCTATTTATAGCCGGGGCCCTGACGCCCGGTGGGGGAGAGGGCAAGAGGTCACCGGGGCACGGTGACTGTTCCCCATATTCTCATTAAGTACATGAATCCATGTCATTCTGAAATGTCCCCATCGCTCGTCTGCCGCACAGTTCTAAACTCCCTTGGTGAAAGCTTGCTTTCGATAATTGCTGTGCATTCTTCATTCTTCCGACCAGACGGTAGTTTAAGTGGCGTAGACACGCCATTAGGGCTTCGTTAACCTAAAGTAGCTCGACATTCATTTTGTCCTCATAAGGAGCGGTTTAATTGCTCTGTGCTCAGGAGGCTTCCATCACACAAAATAGAGAAGCAGACAGGCAAAACACAACTTTCTCCCTTAATCCCCCAGTGATGGGGGGGGGATGCCAACCCATAATATGACCCCCACAGTCACGCTGTGTTTACTCTTGCCTTCCCTCAGTTCTCTCTCAGCCTCAGAAAGTTGTGAGGTAGCGACAGGGCCGTCCTACGCTTTGATCATTGGCCACTCTTGAAAGGGAGCCGCTGCTTCTGCTGATAGCGTGCCACAGCTTTGGGTCTCCCTCTCAAAGCAGTGTTTTAAAAAGCAGGACATCAAACCCGAAAGCCATTTACACAAGTCATCCAGTCCATCCGAGTGGATTATGTCCACATTCTCATTTGCACTTGAAAAGTGAAGATTCACCTCATAATCCCTCTCTCTCTCTCTCTCTTTTGTGAAACATGCTGAATGTGGCTTTGGCCCTTAGCTCTCTGAAGGATCCTCCAGTAACAAGTACCTGTCTAGCAGATTCACGAGTTTCCACAGGCTTTGCTATTTCTGAATGGAGATGGGATTTTAAAATGTATGTATGTACAGTTGCATGTACTGCATATTTTAGAAATGCATTTATGGCGCAGTACTGCAGAAATTCTTACTTACACAACGCGATTTTGACCAGTTCTCAGCTACATTAATATGATCTGTTTTAAAAAGTGTGGCCCACAAAAAAACATCTTTCACCAACGTTATAAAACAAATACTCACCTGTCTAATGTGCTGTCTTCCAGCGGTCACCTACACACCCAGCTACAAGAAGACGCCTCCGCCGGTGCCGCCCCGCACCACCTCCAAGCCGCTCATCTCCGTCACGGCCCAGAGTAGCACCGAGTCCACCCAGGACGCATACCACGAGGGCAGGCACCCTCGTGGGGGGATTTGGGGCCCGGACGGCCTGAGCCTCACCCTGGGCCGGGCCCTCTATAACTCCACCGACAGTCTGGACAGTGCCAAGGCCGTGACCATAGCCATGGAAGCAGCCGGGGTGATGGCGGGGAAGAGGCACCCATCCACCGACAGCCACAGCTCAATGATGACCTGTGACAAGGCGGTGCTGGTGTCCAAGGCAGAGGAGTACCTGAAAACCCCTCGCTCCTCCATAGGCATACAGGTCAGTCTGAACATGTCTGTGGGTGGATTTGTTTTTCAATGCCCATCAGATGGGTGTAGTACCCTGGCCCAGAAGGGCAAGCCCGCCGCATTTCAGAGGCAATATTATTTAGTGGCAACTTCGATTTCCATCGCTCAACCTCAATCAACATTTCAACAGTGCTGCAACCAAAGAAACACAGCGCTGTATGTGAATCACAACATAGTCGAAACCTAATATCGATGACTTGGCTGCTGCCGAAACAAAGAGCACAGCAGCAAAATAAAAACTCTGAAATGCGGCACGCTTGCCCTTCTCAGCCACTGTAGGGTAGCGCATAAAAATACACCATCACGCACACACCCCACTCAAAAACACCAGCGTCTCCTGGGCAGCTAAAAATAGCAGCCAATGAGTCATCGTACCGCAATCCATCAATTAAGATTCAACTCATGCTAGAGCGGCTTTGATTCAATGGTCTCACTCCAACCCTCCCCCCCTCCCTCCTTACCTCCATCAGTCTCTCCTTCTGCCAATGCTTTCCCGTCTTTTTTAATGTCTTTCATCGTTGGTTGTTTCTTTATTTCCCTTTCATTTCTCCATCCTTATCCCCCCCTCGGTTATCTCCTTATGTAAGCATCCCCTTGTGTCCTATACTTGAACAGTGTATTGTTGATCTCACAGTGCCTGGCCCACCAATGAACGATGCATTGAGTCCTATTGTACCTGTGCCAGCTCACACAACTTTACTACTGCAAACGGTATCATCCTCAAAGCAGAATATTGAAGTTAAGGTATCTGTATAGCCATACTCTCTAGGTATCAAAGCCTGGGCATATAGGACTTTACCTCATCTTCAGCTTGTTTGATATCATGTGTTTATGTGACATACACATGATGCCGCTCATCGGTGCCTCGGTCTTCCCCTGCGTTTTTCTCTCCCAGTCTTTCCCTATCTCTCTTGCTTACAGACAGCAGCTACATGCAAGCGTCCAATTTTCCCTCCACACAGTTCCTATTTGGGCCTCCCGGGGGAGTGGGGGGGGGTTTAGTTTGTGGAGACAAGCGAGCCCGTCGCTCCCCCAGGGAGCAGGCAGCCTATCCCCGCTGATGAATGGAGATCCTAAGTGGCTGGGCTGGAACAGTCAAGCTTTGCTGTGCCTCGCTCTTCGGCCAGCGCCACACATATGTAATCACAGCCCCCGCCTGCACACCCTTGATTCAAATCACAGTAATCAAATGGAGGAAGAGAAAAAAAGATGGATGGTGTTCAAAAAGAATGATATACCTGAGAGGGAAGAGATAGGAGGGATTCTGACATGGAGATAGAAGGAGATGAAAGGTTCTGATGGAGGAGAAAGGAGGGATGAAGGTGTGAACGCAGGAGGAGGACAGAGGGAGGGGGGTTGGAAGGTGGGAAATTATATTGGTTTTCAAATTGGCTCCAGTGATGTGTGTAAAATACAAAAGCACTTTCGATTACCGATGGCTGACACCGTGAAGGACTACATTTTCAGAAACATCCGAAAGATACAAAAATGCTGGTTCTGCATAGAAGCAAAGTTTTACATAGAACAACCTGGCTGGTCAAAACCTTTCACAGCTTAACCAGTCTTGGAGAGTTTTAATGAACGCTGTACCAATTTTCTCATCGATTTGGCCTTGGGGATGCATTTAGCCTCCCTCTCTTTGGTTAATGGCTGTGCTTATCTTTCACATATGACCCCTGACCACTGTGTTGTTTTGACCTTATATGGTCCTCAAGGGTTCTACGACTTTACTGAACATGAGACACTTTCCTTTACTATTTCCAGGCGTTTGAACTGGAATCTTTCTTTTGATGGCTTTTGTTTTTAGTACTTTGGTTTGTATGTATGTCTTTGTCTGTGTATGTGTGTGTGTGCGCGTGTTGGTATTTCTTTTTAGAGAGTTCTGATTTTGAATTCATTCTTGCCAAAACCGGTTTAGCTGTAGAGCCCGACTGTCATCTCACTGTCCCGGATCCATCATGGCCAAGTAGCTCATTGTCTTTTCATGAGGTAGACTTTGCTTTGCCTTTAACACAAAGTAATAGAGGTCATCTCGACAAGCAGTTCAGCACTCATTTCCTCCTCCGGTAACAGCTTTCCACAGAGCACTGCCGAATACGAAATGAACCTGGAAAAATGTCACTCTTGTGCCGCTGTTGTATGGCCTACTTCTCGACAGCAGAACACAGCTGACATTTCAACAAACATGAACACATATCCCCTTTTTTTCTTCTCAATAATTTCCCCCTTTTTTAAAGCCACTTATAGCTAAGGAGTTCCATTAGGGTGAGTTTGGATCTTTCAAAGAGGAAAGGGCTTTGAGACGTTGCCGGCACGGACGTTGTCAGGATTCTGCCGGCGTAGGCTAGAACTCTGTTCCTCAGGTCAGCCTATTAACGACCAAATGAGGAGAAAAGCTGATTTCTCTAAGCCACGGAGGATTAAATGTAGGTGAATTGATTTTCAAATGAGTCTGCTAATCATAAAGCAAAGTGTAAAATTAGAGGGCTGGTGTTGTCACGCTGGGTATTACTCATCAGCGGAAAGACAGGCTGGCAGTGGGTGGATGGAGGACTGAATGGAAAAATGACATCTACTTCAGCCAGCCAGGGCTTTCCAACGTTGGACCCCTGTATAATAGTGACCATTGACTTTTATGTCCGCATTTTCACCACACAGAGAGGCAAGCTGTGAGACAGAGAGAGATACTGGTGGTGAGACACAGTGAACTAGAACATATGGGAGGCTTAAGCAGAGAACGCAAGATTGACTGGTATACTAACAGACTGAAAGTGGGTAGAGTGGGTGAGGCACTGAGCTCCATGGTGTTGGGGGAGCCTATTGGATCACAAACGAGGCTTCTCTGAACCAACGAGGATCAGCGTCAGCCGTCTCTCTCCTGGTCCCACAGCCCCCTCCTCACGTTGGCCTGTCAGTCAAGCTTTCCTGCCATGATTACATCCCACCAGGGCCCCGCGTTGCTCTGCTCATGACTTTAAAAGTAACAAAGGTGTCCGTTAAATAACCATCCGTTTAAGACCAATGCGTCTATTACCTGCCCACAAGTCGATGAGTCATAACTTTGCCAGGCAGACAGCCTCCACGATTCACTCAGTGCTTCTTCATGTAACTGTCGGGCCGAGCACAGCTTTGCCCCCCCCCCCCCAGTGGACCCCTGGTGATAAGCCATTTGAGTTGATTTGTGTTATTATTCCTCTCTTTTAGGTGGAAGCCGCTACAGACTCTGAGTCGGATAGCAAAGGATCAAGGGAATACCATTCTGTGGGGACCCAAGTGGAAGATGACAAACGGTCAATTACTTTTTCTTCTGGTTATTTCTATGGTTTGGCCCAAAGGAGGCATTTTCAGGATCATTATTTTTTTTGCAACACCACCCCTTCCCTTTGTGCAGCGTGTACATGTCTCATTGTTTACGTGTGTTTGTGTTTGTGTTTGTGTGTGTGTGTGTGTGTGTGTGTGTGTGTGTGTCTTAGAAATGGCAGATTCAAGCGCTCCAACAGTGTGACGGCAGCTGTGCAGGCCGACCTGGAACTAGAAGGCTTTCCCACCATGGAAGACAAGGGCCTGCAGTTTGGAGGGGGCTTCCAGCGCCATTCAGAACCCAGCACGCCCACCCAGTACGGGGCTGTCCGCACCGTCCGCACCCAGGGCCTCTTCAGCTACCGCGAGGACTACCGGACACCCACGGAGCAACCCAGCCCCAGGGAAAGCAGTAGTGAAAATGCCTGGCAGCTGGAGCCTCCCTCCCCCAGGGAGAGTGCCGGGTCGGGGGGAGACTCGGGCCGAACCTCCCCCTCCATGCGGAGGGACGGGAGCTGGTTTATGCAGCTCCTCCACACAGAGACCAAGAGGATGGAGGGCTGGTGCAAAGAGATGGAGGCCGAGGCAGAGGAGAACGACCTGTCAGAGGAAAGTGAGTGGACACCTTTAGAGCCACACATTTTAATATGCATTGGTATATATTTTTTGTGTATATTTATGTCTGTGTACATAGCACTATCACACAAAAATAAACAGCTTTTCAGGTAGACATTCTTTTGCGCAATATTATCCTCTCATCTTATGTTCTCTTATCTTTATTTATTGACTAGATTCTAGTGTCATTTTGATAAGCAAAAGATATTGAAGTGCTCTGCGTTTGTGCCCGCTCCCCAGCCCTGGGTAAAATCCGGAGTGCGGTGGGCAGTGCTCAGCTCCTCATGTCTCAGAAATTCCAGCAGTTTTACTGGCTGTGTCAGCAGAACCTGGTGAGTAGCGTGACATCCCTACACTGACCTTGTGGGGGCCAGTATTGATCTCTGTGTGCGTGTGTGGGTGTGTGTCTGTGTGTGTGTGTGTGTGTGTGTCTTTTGTGTGCATAATCTGGTGTATGAACACTTGCGTGCATGTTGTATGAGTCAACAAGTCAAATTCGAGAAAGAAATAACTCATTATAGGCAGCTTGTCGATGTATTTTTGAGAGGCTGAGAGAGAGACAGTTCCATCTCGTTCTTTAACTCCACTCTACTTGGTTCCATATGGCACTAGTTCTAAATGGTTCCTATGTAGACCTTTATCAAAGGGTGCTTCATAGCACCTTTTAAGAACCAAATGGTTCTTAGCCTATGAAATATGTAGAACCTCATATGATTATACGTGGAACCATGTCAGAACCTTTTGAAGTACTATGTGGCCCAATATTTGTATCGAGAGGGTGTATTTGTAAGGTTCCATACAGCACCACACCACAGCCCCAAACAGTTCACCACATTGAGACTTTGCGTTCAATGTAGCCCCATATTAAAACCCCAAACGGTTCTATGTTGCCCCCAAATTGTTCTATACATCCCCATATTCAACTCTTAAATGGTTCAATTTAGCACCATACAAAAAACCTATTTCATAACAATGGTTTAATACTTCATTTTTATGTTGATTCTTTTTGTTTGTTTGTTGGTGTTTTGAAATACATAATTTAATGCTTTCATACTGCATGCTGCATATTTCAGTCTTTATCTCAAAATAATCAATTTGTTTACATTTTGAACGCTTTCTTTAAACATGCCATTGACATTTTATAAATATGTTTGTGTTCCGGATGAAGCATGCTGTAAAACACTCAAGCATCCCAATGTGTTTTTTTTTTCAGAGGACAATAGGGTTCCCTGTTTTGATCATACCATCCAGAAGGTCCATGGCCATAGATTTCTGGCTGGTTATTGTTTTCATTGTTTGACTATAATTGTCAATCTGAATCAAGTATTTTATTTTTACACTATTTTGAGAGCTTTTCAACAGAAAGTGTTGGTGGAACAAGAATATTCCAGGGATCAGAGTGTTTACTTATGGGCATTTTGAAGTTGCTCCAAACATTTCCATTTACTCACATATGCAGCCATTGTGGTAGTTTAGGGCATTTTTAAGGCTCAAACGTTTCTACATAGGACAAAGACTTAATATACCATACACAGATTCAGCTTGCCTTGAGGTGGCAGTGTCCGCAAATAGGAAGCTTAAGGAGATGTCTAATTGCATTTCATCTGGCTGTCTGCCTCCCTTTCTCTCCAGGATAAACTTCCCAAAGCCTGACTTAAACATGCTGCCTCAGACAGCTAGTGTGAGTGTGAGGCAACAGACTGAAATACACAGACACACGCTAACATGGCAAGGGCTTACAAACTCACTGAATCCGTTAAGATGTGCCAGCTCTGGCTTTTTATGACTTTACAGAAGTCTCTCAACAATAGTTACCTAAAAAGTATTTTACCATCAAGGCCAAGGGTCAATATTGAACTGGATCCTTTTGGTAATCACATAAATTGTGTTGTCCTCCCAAAGATTTAAAAGCGATATAAATCCCTCTCTCAGAGGAACTGTTCTCTCTCTACATACTGTACATAATCTTTGCTGTTAGTAATTACTGCCTGAACAGAGTAGGCAGAATCACAACATGCATTACCGCCCGCATTCATTTCTTGCGCTGCCACCAAGTTTGTGTAGTCTCATAAAATATACATAGTGTTTTGGGTATGTTCTGTGTGCAGCCATCTCTGCACTCCTCCCTGCATTCCTGGGATGAGATCTGTGCTGCTGTCCCTCTCTGCACAGCACCCCGCTGCTGTGTATCTACCCTGTCAGGTTCTGGGGTCCAGAAGATGAATGGGCTGTGGGAGAGGATCCTAGGCTAGGCAGCTAGCGGAGTGATGGGGTGAGCTCTGCAGCTGTCTCTGTCTCTTCTGTGTGGAGACACTGCCAGGACCTGTGAGTCAGCCATGGGGAGCCACATAGCTCCCTGGGCTCTGACGCCGCCGTCCCGGGGGCTGCTGTGCATTCTCACCAGGCGGCTTCCTCCCTCCTCCCGGGGTTACCGCTGTGCCCGTGGTCCGCAGCCAACAGCCGTGGTGTAAATTGGATTGGACATCTGCTCGAGAGACGATCAGAGGAGCCAATAGAATAATTTATATATGGAGGAAAGGTGTTGTTTGAGGCACATGAAAACATACATTTTATTGTAAGCAGGACGTCCTTTTGAGTTAGCAGAGCGTACTGTGGGGTAGCCCTCACCAAACAATAGAAACATGCTTCCTAGACAGCTGCATGCTCCAGGGTGAATACACAGCCATAGTTTGAAAGGCCTTATGTCCAACTCTCTGAATATATTGTGTAATGTGTCAAAGCAACTTTCATCATAAACTAATGATCTAACATTTTCCCATTGTCTGAAGCACATTTTAAGTATCACAATACTGATTGTATTTTCAATACATTACTTGTACTGGTTCTTCTTGCAGTGCCTATTATATTGAATGTGTAAGTGATAGACGTGACATGACAGAGGCGATGGAAAGATGACTTTCATCCTGCATTAGGCACTCTAGGTAGCTGGGTTTTATATTATGATAAGTCAAGAGTGACTTAGGTCTCTCTATCTTTTTATTCAGACCTCTTCTCCGTGTCTGTCTGCTGTCAGAGACCCCCCTCGTGTGTCTGTGATATTATTTTGCCCTCCAGACATGGATATGGGGAGAATAAAGTGGCAGAAATAGAGCTGCTGCAAAACGGAATTATACGATGTTCTTCCATTCTGAAGTGCACCATAAGCAAAGCCCCAAAATAGGCCAGCCTGCTGCATGCTGTCTTGGAAAGATGGGTTCCGTCGTCTCCTAAGGCTTGAAGTGGTCTCAGCCGCACTAGTCCAGGGACACAGAGGCACCGTTAAATTTTTTTTTTTTCTGGGAAAAGTCTTAAATATTCCAGGAAAGGATGAATAGGACTGCATGCAATGTAGGTCTCTTCATTATTTCA
>JAVQIZ010233026.1:0-12341 GCA_036023535.2 Galaxias brevipinnis | reverse complement strand
GGGCTGAATTCAAAGAGAAAAAATGATGTGGCAGGCTAGTCCATTTTGCTGAAATTCTATTGCAGCAACTCAAAATGGTACTCAGTACTGTGTATTGCCCCCATGTGCTTGTATGCATGCCTGACAACGTCGGGGCATGCTCCTAATGAGACGATGGATGGTGTCCTGGGGTATCTCCTCCCAGATCTGGACCAGGACATCACTCCACTCCTGGACAGTCTGAGGTGCAACCCGGCAGCGTCGGATGGACCGAAACATAATGTCTCTGAGGTGTTCTATTGGATTTATGTCAGGCGAGCATAGGGGCCAGTCAATGGTATCAATAGCTTCATCCTCCAGGAACTGCCTGCATACTGTCAACACATGAGGCCAGGCATTGTAGTGCACCAGGAGGAACCCAGGACCCACTGCATCAGCGTAGGGTCTGACAATGGGTCCGAGGATTTCATCGCGATACCTAATGGCAGTCAGGGTGCCGTTGTCTAGACTGTAGGGGTCTGTGCGTCCCTCCATGGATATGCCTCCCCAGACCGTCTCTGACCCACCACCAAACTGGTCATGTTGAATGATGTTACAGGCAGCATAACGTTCTCCACGGCTTCTCCAGACCCTTTCACGTCTGTCACATGTGCTCAGAGTGAACCTGCTCTCATCTGTGAAAATCACAGAGCGCCAGTGTCGGACCTGCTAATTCTGGTGTTCTATGGCAAATGCCAATCGAGCTCCACGGTGCCGGGCAGTGAGCACAGGGCCCACTAGAGGACGGCGGGCCCTCAGGCCACCTTGATGAAGTCTGTTTCTGATTGTTTGGTCAGAGACATTCACACCAGTGGGCTGCTGGAGGCCATTTTGTAGGGCTCTGGCGGTGGTCATCCTGTTCCTCCTTACACAAAGGAGCAGATACCGGTCCTGTTGATGGGTTAAGGACCTTCTACGGCCCTGTCCAGCTCTCTTAGAATAACTGCCTGTCTCCTGGAATCTCCTCCATGCTCCTGAGACTGTGCTGGGAGACGCAGCAAACTTTCTGGCAACAGCACGTATTGATGTGCCATTCTGGAGGAGTTGGACTGCCTGTGCAACCTCTGTAGGGTCCATTCATGCAACCAGTAATGACACTGACCCTAGCCAAACACAAAACTAGTGAAACACAGTCAGAAAAGATGAGGTTTTCCACCTGGAAAACCATTCCTGTTTTGGGGGTCGTCTCATTCTTGCCCCTCTAATGCACTTGATGTAAAATTCATTAACACCAAAGCAGCTGAAACTGATTAACAACCCCCTCTGCAACGTAACTGACCAGATCAATATCCCAGAAGTTGAATTGACTTGATGCAATACTCTGATTAAAAAGTGTTCCTTTGATTTTTTGGAGCAGTTATATGCCCACCTAATGGTGTGTTTATGCTTTATAACTACCAGCGTGCACTAGGGCCCGTCATAACTACCTTTCGCCAATGACTAGTGATATATGACAAAGTGAATGCAGAGTAGTGTTTACAGTAACAAATGTTGAAATACACTAGGTATTTGAGATAGCAACATTAGACCATTCATTTATGTGTTTTAATAGGTTTCTTGAAATTTTGTTTTCATTGTTTTTGACTAGTTCATTTAGATGTAAACGCAAAAGGTCACCACGCACCAAAAGTAATCTAAAGACGGTGTGCATAGTTCAAAAGAAAATCGACCCTGCTGTCTTTAAATTTATGTAATAAATTATAATTGTAAACTTTGAACATTTGTAAAAAAAAAAAAATTGAGTCTTTATGGTATATATTTTTTAAACTTTCAGTTGTGATGGGTATAATAATACAAATATTGTCAACAAGTATAATTTAAATTGATTAAACATTTAAGCAATTAAAAAATAGAAATGTACAATCCTGTTTATAGTACAAATTTGGTACAGCGGGAGCTGAATTATTAATCAACAAGCTTGGTAGTAATAACCATATAGCCCCTCAGGCTTACAGTAGAATCATACGCACTTCTGATGAAAAAGACAGGTTTTGTGTGAACCAAAATGTGTTAAGGGAAGGGGGGCTATCAAATTTTTTTGAGGAATAAGCAAGTATTAGCCGCAGTTTATGCTATACCGATTTGTATTCCGTTCATACGTTGTTTGTCAACAATGGTGCTCCTGATCGGATTACTTTATAGAAAATATTAGAGCACACTGATAAAAAAAAAAAACATACGTAGTGCGGGCCTAGTGTGGGCTTGCCCGCACAGGGCCCATGCAGGTAATGTTGACAGTATTCTAGAAGGGTAGTACGGGCAAAGTGTGGGCCAGCCCCCACAGGGCCCTTGCAGGCATAATGTAAGTCCCCAGTTTGCCACATTCTGGAATGGTGATGCGGATCCAGTGTGGGCTAGCCCGCACAGGGCCAATGTGGGTTTTACGTGGGCAAGCCCAGTCAAATTTAAATTGTGTTATAGTTAAACCACACTGCTTTAAATAATTTAATGTGCTCTGTTATTGTGTAGGTTTTAGCTGAATTATGCAGCACATTTGACATGTTTTACAAACAAGTTTGTTAGCCTTTTCGTTCACCTTATTTTATTGACAGCTTTAATCACAAAATGGGGTAGAAAATGAATAAGGGCCCAGTAGGGGCAGCCCCCAAAAAATGTGGGCTTTTTGAGGGCTCACTGTGAGCAGCCCACACTCAGTGAGGGCTGCCCATGCAGGGCCAACACTGAGGGGCCAACCATTTGCCAATGAGCAAAAACTCGTGGGCCCTGCATGGACTGCCCGCGGTACAGCCCCAACTGGGCCCTGATGGGGCCAGTACGGGCTTGCTAGCTGGGATGTTGCTATGTCACGTGGTCATCTGTAAAGCGGTCACCAATGTAAAAATGTACTTTGGATAAATTATCCTGTCCTTTCACCTTCTGTCAGTGCTTTGACTATCAAAATTTGACAGGGTCGGAAGTGAGTCACGTGACCGATCGCACGTCATGTGGTCATCTGAAATGAAAACCTCTGGTTTGAAGTGAAAATACTATTTCGGTTAAAGTAGTCATTCGAGTTGTTCTGCAGGGAGTGTTATTTGCTTTAAGCCAACGTAAAAAATATAGGTTTCAACCAAAAATCATGATTTTGAATTGGACCAATGTAAAAATTAACTTTAGATCACTGAGTCGTTTCACTTTTTTCAGTGTATAGGTCATAGTGTGGTTTATTAACTTTTTCTATTGGTTTACGTGTCCTCTTTTTTTGTATGCCCAGTTAAATGATTATTACCATAGTTTTTGCAAGTTTTATAAGAAACAAACACTTTGTATTGAGTAGTTAATAAATTAATGTAGTTTAAGCTGATTGGGTAACTGAACAATATTAAACTCCCATCATTAGTGTAGTCAGCATTGTTTCTATTTAAATGTCTGAGGTCTCCTTTATTCAAGTCAAAAAAGAATAGTAAGTTGAGAGCATGGTAAAAATAAAACTATAAATATTCAGCACATTCAGCACCAATTGTTATAAAATGCTGTAAGTGATGTACTATTTCAGGATACAGCGAAATAACAAGATGTCTGGGAGACTGATTGTTCAGAAGTAGAGGTGAGTGAGAAAAGAGGCTGCACTTAATGGTATTTGCCGTCATGACAGTTTGTTGGGCACATAGTACTACATATACTGAAATTATACACAACCATAGCCTACTGTTCCCAGCTAACATACACATGCATTAATGAAGTGTTTCACGCGGCAAGCACCCCTTCATTAAATTGGATATAAGAACCCAGGCTCGCTCCAGAGAAAAAAACAAAAGTTGACCCTCCTCCCCTGACTGTCCTCACTTGCGCTCTGTTCAAAGAGTTTATGTTAAGACTAACATTTTCATTGTGAGCAAAATAAAGCATTTTCTTGTGTGAAATTAAACTGACTTAATTCCTCTGTCATTCTGAGGTATATAAAGGTCTATTCAGACCCATACATAACACAACAGAGATATACTCTATAATAATTTATAATCGTAAGTTACTTATGAAGTTCACTACACTTTACTGGATGAAAATCAGTGTTAGTGTCAGGACTTGGAAATACATTGAAACTCTGGTGAAATTTAACTTACACTAAAGGTGTAAAACATTTCTAACACAATAGGAAGGTTAAAAAGATTTAGGGAAGGAAAGCTGGTCAGGTTCAGCATATGCAAGGAGAATAAATGAGAATGGAACTACAATGGCCAAAACATAACTATAGCCATTGCAATAACTGTAGTAGATGTATCATGTTGAGTACCCTTGTGATTTTACGACTCATAACGCTGACTTTCTGATCTCATGCCAATGATCCATGTCATCCCTCTTATTTTGTCTAACATCCATGAGGCTCTGAGGATAATTCAAGGTTCTTTACGCTGTCAAGAGCAAGATGAATGGTTGAAGTATCAGTAGAGCTTACATTGTATTTGAAGACACAGGTACAGAGAAAAACAGCTATAAAAAAATAAAACTACCAGAAGCATATTTTTTTCATCATCATGGTAACGTTGAGAAATAAAAAAAACATCTAATCAACTGTATTTTTGTCTTCACAGGTTGCTGTGGAGAGCAAGACATTTTCATGCCATGAAGCTGGATAACACATCCATTTATTCTCGCACAATATGTGAATACTGCTGTACACATATAGCAAATAGAAAGAGGTGGGTAGAAAATAATGTGTGCAAAAAATATATGGGAGGACAGAAAAAAGGAAGAAGCATTGTTGTATAACTAACCTTTCAGAAAGATGTGAAAGTAGGTGCACAACAACCAATCATCTCTAAGATTTTATCTGAGGTTAGAAGGTTATAATTTATTGTGGACATAGAAAAAAAGATTTCTAGATAAGACATTAATTAGACTATCTGAACTTGCTCAAGTTGTCTTTTTGCTAGGACTGTCAATTAAAAAATGCAATCGCAATTAATCGCATGGGTGTCCATAGTTAATCGTGATTAATCGCACATTTTTTATGTTTTCAAAATGTACCATAAATGGGAAATATTTCATGTTGACTGTTATCAACATGGGAGACAAAATATGCTTGTTTTAAGGAAACGTATTCTTTATTTGAAATCAATCAACTACAAAAAATAAATATTGTCCAGAAACCCTCACAGATACTGCATTTAGCATACAAAAATACACTCAGATCATGAGGATAAATTCAGGCCTGCAAAAGTTGACATTACTTAGTAATGTCAGTATGACTAGGTATCCTATCTCACACAATGTTGTGTGACCAACCTTTTTTAAGCATTAACGCAAAACAGACTGAAACAATACAGAGACCCACAAAGGTCAAATCACTTCATCCTTCATCTCTTGACAATTTTAAGCCCAAGAAACGATGCATCCAAAAAAACACACACTGCTGCAAGCTTCACTCTAGCACAGAACAGGCTCAAACATTCTTTATAATTAGTTTCCAATGGGGCCGGGGTTGCACGAGCATTCAACTGTCTGCATGCCGAACCAGTTTTAATTTCTACGTTCTGACTAAAAACACTGCGTTCACTGCATAACAGGTGCATTGGTCAGCTAACTGCTTCAGTATCAAAGCTCACTCACATCTTAAAACAGCTATATGCAACAGTTTTGTATTAACGGATTAACAATACCTTTCTTCAGTGTTTGCACATTTGTAATGTCTATGAGAGAGTGAAAAACGTCTTCTTGTAGTCTCAATGTTTAGCAGTTGTTTTGTCTGCCACCGGTAATGATCTCCCGCGAAACTGTGACGCATTGCTTTATAGAGTGGAAGTCGAAAGAAGTGCATCACTAAATCAGGAAGATAATATCATATTTGGAGTATAGTCGTTGATCTGCTAGCCACATGCATTGATCATGAGCATT
This sequence comes from Galaxias brevipinnis, assembly GCA_036023535.2. Classification (NCBI taxonomy): domain Eukaryota; kingdom Metazoa; phylum Chordata; class Actinopteri; order Galaxiiformes; family Galaxiidae; genus Galaxias; species Galaxias brevipinnis. Next base: position 6,491 of record JAVQIZ010233026.1, on the reverse strand, counting down.
CTCTTGCAACGGTTATAAAATAATTACACTAAGCAAATGGTAGGGGTTCCCAAACCAGAAACTACATACTACATTGTGTCTATCCTCCTCCATGGGGAAATACAAAGGCTTGCAAGCTAGATGTTTCAGGGCTAACGAGATTGTCTGCATTAGCTGTGTGCTTGGCTAGCAAATTGTAGATTGAGATGTCCTCCGGTAGTATTGACAGTACCTACAAATAACTTGTATCTTGTCAACAGTTCCATTTGGCAAGGTTTTTGAAGCTGAACATGCCATTCAAAAATGCCCTTTTCTTTATCCATTGCTTGCTAGTTGTCATAGGACTGCATTAACTGTCAAAAAGGTTTGTATTGTTAAAAATTGTTTGCGTAAACTTTGACAGAAACGTTTTTGCATCGCTTTAAACCCTTCAAAATGTACTGTACAAAAACAAATACTGATTATAGACATTAGGAGTCCTTTTTCATTCCTTTACAGACATTTGATAAAATCTGAAAAATAAGTTTGTTTGACACTGGTGAGCAAATCAGGCTCAGTCCATCCAGATTTGGGACAAGAGGTGGGGAGGTGGGGGGTGGGGGGGGGCGCAGTTAAAATCCAAGGCTCTCTGGAGTCAAAGCTGACAGGGGCAGTGCATCACTAGAACTCTCTTTGTCTGACATTCCCTGCTGTTGAACCTATTACGCTTCAATTAACGACAGCGGCCTGCTGTGGACAGAAGGAACAGCTGCTGGCCCCACATGGCAGTAATTCAATAAGAGGCCTCAATGGAAGGGCACAAAACTTGAGTCCACCGATCAGATACACCTCTGCACCAGGGGATACAAATTGACTCAGTTACCAGAGGGGGGAGTGGCGATAGGATGGGGTTGTTGATCTGTTCTCTGTGGTTCTTGGGATATGTAGTGCCAGTAGGAAATATTGCTGAGTACCAGTAATTGGATTTAATATCCCAAAATTTGATTAGCAGTCACACTCTTAATTAATGGGTACAGCGAGTCTGTGATTCTACCGTTGGAGAGGAATGATTTAAAAAATCTTCAAAGTTATTCTCATTATCATGCCACTTTACCCGAAGCAGAATTTTGATCTTCTGCTTTGTATACTCACAGATACAGACTCCAATATGTGTTGGAACACAAGTTGTTACAACATAGATGAAGTTACGCATGCAACCCTTTTTGTTAACAGCATTATTTCACACATTCTCAGTTTCCAAACAAAAATTCAAGATAAAAACACTGCCTATCACTAAACAGATTGAAATTATTGAAATGTAAGAGACTTGCTGTATATATGTGAATGTCCCTAATTTTGCGTTTAAAAGTTCCTCTAAATCATAGATTTTTTTTTTTTTAAAGTAGCAAAAAAAAGTAGCAATAGCTACATAGCAACTCTAAAAAGATGGATCAGTGTTGTTTTCAACCAAGAACTGAAACTAACATTTGGAGGACTCTTTGTCCAAAGCACTTTTCATTATATTGAGTAGAGTATACACATTTTGGAGACATCTAAAGAAATAATTTCTCCAACCATAGCGGCATGAGTCAGACGATTTACAAGCAATGTTAATCAGGTCCACATGGAAGACAAACATCAACCATCTAATGCAACACTCCACCAAAAACGTCCAAGGGTCAAAGTCATTTAGACATTTCACGCAAAACAACTGCCAGCTCTGACAATGCAATTAACATGAAAAATGTGACACGATGCTCTCATGTAACCAATGTATTTCCTAACCTGCAGCATCTTATCTGTAACTTCACCCTAACTCTTGCACTGAATATAATTACACCTGGTCTGGGCAGTCTGAAAGAGTACAACTGGCCTGATTGGATCTCACCTTAACTTGACCCCGTAACCATAGGTGACTGAGATGTGCCCCTCCCCCCCCCATCTCTATCTCTTACAGATAACAATACATTATTTAATCAATTGATAAAAACAGCAGATAAAGGGTCCAGATTCCATTAAAGCTTGAAATAACTTTCCACTTCCAGCTTGTGGTCTGTTTTTAAAGAGGATATATAGCATCCTTAAAGGCCAATACCTCTTCAGCGGGATTGGGAGCTTTTTAATGAAGCCATTTCTTTGAATGTGGAGTCAGCAGAACTCTTCCGAAGGGCAGACAGAAAGACACATCAGGTAGGCTTCTGAGCTTGCCAAACTTTATAATTCATATAATTATTTACAGTATAGACTATTCTGTTTTTTTTTGTTTGTGCATGTCTCATAATGTACTTAGAGTTTTAGATGGCTTCTTCTCCGGTGTCAAATTTGAATAATTGGGGCAAAATAGAAAATGGAGTCTTGGATCAACAGACACTAACTGATGGCTTTTGTTATGAATAATGTAACAGAGGCATGTAGGGCTGACTAGGGAAGTGCACTGCCTGCTGTGAATCACATAGTAATTGAAAACTTGACAAAAATAATGCAGCACTCTATCTCCTACAGACGAGATGTGGTATAACTTGGGAATCCATAGGGAAAAAACAACATCGAAATCGGCTTCACTAAAACAAGCTCTCAAAAGACAGTATTTTAGTTCCTACAAGATGTGTCAGTATACAGTATTCTTCTGTACAATAAGTTCATTCAGATTGCCATACCATACGACACACATTGAGTGAGATGGGGTCTGTCAGGAGGAGTGCAGAGTCAAAGAGAACATTCACTGGCAGTTTCAGACAGTGGGTAGGCTAAACTTTTGTCAAATGCACCGAGGGAGTGAAGGTGCAGGGGGTTGAAAAATCTAGTTTTTAACTACTGACAACCAACATTAATTGTTCAAACAGCTTTATAAATTTAGGAATGCCTATACATTTTGTATAAAAACTAAAATAATCAGAAAAAATGTATAGATTCATGAATTTTGTTCAACAGCTGTTGTACTGATAACTAGTCTGACACATTGTGATACATTAATTAAAAAGTCTCTGTTAAACCATAATCCACAACACTAACGTCATATTAAACTTTATTGAATCAGAACATTTCCTCTCAATATTATGGGCAGGGGAATGGGGTAAAAGTCAAGAACATACAAGCTTTGATGTACAGTGATAATATTTCAGTTAATATCCACAAAAATATTTATTTAACAATCTCTTACATATCTGAGCTAAGGGTTTAAGTAAAGTTGAAACAACTGACAAGTTATATATCTATAACAAAAAGCATACTTTCCTTACTAAGGAATTGAGCAATACATTACTAAAAGAGGCAAATGAAAGGAGAAAAGTTAGAAAGCGCTCTAAATGTCTGGGTATGGAGACTTCATGGTAATTCATGGATGGGACGGGATGATGCAAAATTCCTACTTAACCAAGTCTAATTAAATACACTAAAAATCACATGGTGGGACACAAACGACTCTTAATGACTTGTGGGCGCTGCATGTGTTCCATCTCTGCAGCTATGGGAGACCCTCGCATCTGATTCTGTTTGCTGGTTAACAGAGGAAGGAAGAGAGACAAGGGCGTTGAAAGTGGGGCTTTATTGAGAATTGAGTCTCATTGGTGAAGCAAGGGCTTGCCTGATGGCAGTCTTGCAAGCAGGCTGAGTATGGTCTTCAGGTTGGCCAAATCCAATCAATTGTTTAGGACCTGAAAGGTCCAATCAGTCAGAGGTGAATCGTGCTCAGCTCTTTCCAAGGTTCAGGTCAGGAGGTAAGCAAAAATATAACTTTCTTTCTACTTCGTTGAACAGACTTCTTTTATATATATTCTTTTTTAAATGCCATGGCAAATATTCTACCAAGAAGACACTTTGAAACAGCAAGATAAAAAATTGTCAAATGTTTCTCTTTTCTTTTGCTGTACTAGATTGTTGGATATTCATAGAATCATAAATGGTAAACTTATTAGATCTACCATTTTAGAAAACGTTGCAGTCAAAGGATAAAAAGGATTGAAAGAAAATAAGACAATAATACATTGAAGATGAAACAAGTTAACATACCATAAGACGTGCTAGAGGATATATCTTCACAATGTATTCCAAATCTATTCTATGACAAATCAAGAGATAGATCCTATATTCTTAACACATATTTAATTTATTTGGACCACATACTGAGGATTTCAGATTTTCTCTGCAAATATGAGGGATCTGGAGCAGAGTATGATACTAAGAAAGATAGCATCACAGCGGGCCACCATCAACGGATTTCATGAATGAGACCTTTGGGCCAAGGATGCTATTGCACATAGTACAGAATCAATCTGTGACTTGCCCACAGAGATACAGAGAATGAGTTGGTCTAGATCCTAGTCACTATATTTCAGTGAAGAGATAAAAGCCATTGATGTACAAAATCAAACTCTCAAATCAGGAACTTCAAACATGTCTTCAGACTTACTGTCAAGATCAACGGGGGGAATGGACCCAGTTCCTACCATGGGTATGCGGAGAACTCGCTACAGCACTCGTCCACTGATCTGACTCCATTTCAATGAGTCTTGGGATTCCAACCACCACTGGCCCCGTGGGCCCCAGGACAGACAGATGTCCTAGCGGTCTGTCTACCTTCTGATGTGTCTTAGTTCTTTAGGGAAGTTTAAGGCTGTCGTTTGTGTTTGTTGTTTTATTAGTTAAGTTGCTTTGGTGTATGCCTGGAAATTGTTTTATTAAAACCATTGATTGACCTGAGTCTCGACAATGAAATCATTACATTACAGCTTTACCGACGCTGTTTCACAAGTCAAGGTCAGCAATAACATCCGGCCTATCCCTAAAGACAGGATCACAAAGAGCTGTATTGATTTTCTCTGACATGCTTTATCCGTCCCTCAGTGCATGTTCAACAAAAAAGCACCTAAAAAAAACACCTGACAACTATATTTGGTAAATTTGAAAACCAGGCTCAATCACTGTGGTCAGCAACAGAGCAAAAAACATTCAGGATTCTTAGAGTATAAAGAGGAACAATAAGATTATAAATGGAAATGGGCATTTCATTTCAGTTTATTTATTTATTTATTTATATCTCACAGTGGCTTCTATGAGGCTTTGTGCCTCACATAGAACAGCTTTGGCTCAGACTTAAAAAGACAACTGGAAAAAATGTGTCATGCTGAGCGCTACTAAAGTACATTAACTGAATTCAAATGAAGATCAAGAAAACAATACATGTAAACACCCTTGAACGATCAGGCCATCTGTCATTTCACAATAAGGAGTCTGAACATGAGTCTCTGAGGTCTTGTCAAGTCTGTCATAGTTAGAGAGAGTATTTGGCAATTTTTTAACATTGGCAACCTTTTCGGCGGTACTGAAACTGAGAAAATGAAAAATCAAATAGGGTTGAAATATTTGGAAGTTTAATATAGATAGAAACAGATAACTTTTCAACTGAGTAGCACAATCATACAGTTAAAATAAAACTTCCAGATGTCATCACTTCTGTCATTGATAGGCAGCATTGGGCTCTATTCTGACATAATAATAACTCCTTCAGTTCCTGAATCATTTGGGCAGGCGCTACAGTAGAAATGGAATCAGTGGAATGGACAATTCAATGATTAAGTCGAGGTCCACTATGTCTGTTATTGTCCCGGAGAGCTGAGAGGAAAACTGAAGGGTTGTTTTATATGGAAATAATGCTTCCTCTCTCCTATGAGCACAGTCACAAGAGCATCCTGCCACCCTAATGAAAAAGTGCTCAATATCACAGAGGAGTCCATTGAGCAGAGCTGTGTTTGCAGAGGCCCTGAGAAAAGCACTTCTCTCAGTCTTAACCCCCGTCACCATTCTACATAAAGAGAATATTCCCTACCAGTCTATGAGTATTCTTGGAACGAATTATGCCAATAAATATTAAATATATAAAAGGAATTAGTACATATGTAGGTCAGAAAAGAATATTGTTTAGTAAATAATAGGAATTATTTGCTTAGTGGTACATTTGCTTCCGGTCAGCCAGTGCATCATCTACAAAATCCTCCTAACCTACAAAGCTTTACACAACGTAGCCCCTCCCTACCTCACTGAACTGCTCCAACCATACCATCCTACTCGGACACTACGGTCCGCTGCAGACGGGCAATTGTTCATTCCAAAAGCAAAACTAAAGCATTTTGGAGAGCGTACATTTTGTAGGGCAGCACCTAAACTTTGGAACTCTCTCCCTCCTCTAATTCGTAATTCCAACTCGCTGTTAATCTTTCAAACCCACCTTAAAACATATCTTTTCACCCTAGCATACCCTTGTTAAATCTGTTTAGAATCCGGTCCCTTTCATTTACTGATACTATCCTTTTGCTTACATATAGTTTGAATCTTTATTGCTGTCGGTTTTACTATTTCTGTCTAATTGTTTATTTGTGTCATGTTATCTATGTTGATGCTGTGAAGTGACTTTGGGTGCTAGAAAAAAGCGCTATATAAATAAAATGAATTATTATTATTAATATTATAATTATTATTATTATTATTATTATTATTATTATTATTATTAATAATAATAATAATAATAATAATAATAA
>JAVQIZ010232993.1:0-14164 GCA_036023535.2 Galaxias brevipinnis | reverse complement strand
CGTTCGTAGAGAAACTGAAAGACCACAATTATTAATAATATAATTTCTAAATGTCTTTTTTGGGGGGGGGGGGGGTTGTGCAAATGTCTACTAATGTACATGTGTTTGTGTGTCACATGCATGCAGTCAGATCATCAGTTTTTCTTAGCATCTTACCCTATAACCACTTTGGGGACCTTCTGCAGTCCCAGTCCGGACCCCACCAATGTAATCACCCCACGCGTCAGGGTGCAGGGCAGGGGGTTGGTGAAGGTGATTTCGACGAGCATCTCTCTACCCACCTTAGCGACCCCTACAGGCTGTTGGCAAAAACACAGACAGACATTGCTATAGCTGTAAGTGGTACAATCCTATGGATTTCCATCTTTCTTTATAGAGTTAATACCATACCATCAAAAAAACTAAAACATGCCGCATCCTCCTACCAGTGCCCTGACCAGTCACTGCCAATTCAACTGGAGTCGGTCTGTGTGTCCTATGTGTGTGAGCAAGTCTGACGTAATATGTTGGGTGAGCAAGTCTGGAGCAAATTGGCTGCCGTGGTATCACTCAGACTGAGTGTTGTGTTTGATAGCTGTCGGTCCATTCGTTGTTCGTTCTGTGTTATTAATTGGTGACCGATTTGTGTAGAGCGCTTTGAGTATCTACAAAAGTGCTAAAAACGAAATAAAATGAATTATTATTATTACTATTATTATTATCATGTTTCTATGTGTGACAGTGACTTACGCTGTAGTATTTGGGTGGGGCATTGTAACGGTAGTGGCTTTTCCCCAGCTCAACAGCAAGAACCTCCAGTCGTTCCAGCTGGTCCAGTCTGGCCACACTCTTCTCAATGAACGACATCACACTAAGGACACACACACACATTGTAAATAAACATCCCACTGAGGATACACACACACACACACACACACACACACATTGTATATAAAGATCACACTGCGGACACAGACATTGTATATAAACATTGCACTGCACACACACATTGTATATAAACATTGCACTGCACACACACACTGTATATAAACATCATACTGCAGACACACACATTCTATATGAACATCACACTGCAAGCACACACATTCTATGTAAACATCACATTGCTGACACACACATTCTATATAAACATCACACTGCTGACACACACATTTTATATAAACATCACACTGCAGACACAATGAGAGGTGTTATATATAAATATCACACTGCAGACACACATTCTATGTAAATATCACACTGCAGACATAGACACACACATTACAGATACACAGTGACTGATGAGCTTATTGAAGCTGGCTGGTAATTGTGTTGCTACTACCCCTAATATGGACCATTTCAGAAATGCTGGAAGGTGAGTGCTGACCTGTCTGTTTGTGTCTTCATTTAATATTCAAACAAACAAATTCCCATTATGTTATATAACAGAACAGCCAAGAGGGAAACAAAAAGCAATGGAAATGAGAAAAGCCACAGTAGTTGAACGCAATTCAAATGAAGAAGACCTTGTTTTAGTATCCCTCCTAGGTAATAGTTATCATCGCTCTGATGTGTTAAATGAACAGTGACATTTAACAACTTTTCTTGTAACTGTGAACACAATGGATAGTGCCTGAAACAGCGGACCATTTGGCAGGCCAGCAAATTACGAGACAACAATTGGCTATTACGTAACCTTTTATTTGCCCAAAGCAACAGTAAATGCTAGCATGAGATCCCGTCTCCTCCTCCAGACCTGTCTGCCCTTGGCCACTACACCGTTATGGGAAGGATCATTGATGGAAAGGGCAAAAGAGAGACAGACGGGCTATACAGACAGACAAACCGACTGATAGGACATCGGGGCTGATGTGTGTGATTTGCGTGTGTGTGTGTGTGTATGTGTGCGTGTTTGTGTGAATACTTGGAAGGGAGAGGACATTGGAACCGATGTGTGTGAGTGCTTGGAGTACCACTTAGCCTTTTGGAGCTCCTGAGAGAGAGAGCAGAACAGCCTGCTCGCGCTAAAACAACTCATGTCATGCGACGACAGCCTCCGTATCTCACAATGGACTCCACTTACGGACGCAATGGAGCAGCGTGTGCATCGTAGAATATGTGGCTCTATAGTTGCATTGTGTTGTGTTATAGCTGTGTTAGGTAGTGTTGTATTATGTGATGCTGTATTGGGTTGTGTTGTGCTGTGTTGAGCCCTGTTATGTCATGTGGTTTGATTTTACAAATGTACTTGTGTTGTGGTTTTAATGTGGCTTGATATATCAAATGGAATTGTGTTGTGCTGTGTTGAGCCCTGTTATGTCATGTGGTTTGATTTTACAAATGTACTTGTGTTGTGGTTTTAATGTGTGGCTTGATATATTAAATGGAATGGTGTTGTGCTGTGCTTTTTTTTATGTGATGTGATATTTTCATTGTTGTGTTGTGTTGTGTTGTGTAGACAGGATGAGACAGAGCCGGGCGGTAGTACTGACCGCAGACCATGGGCCCTGAGCTCGCGACTGGTCTTGAGTCTCTCCAGGTCCTGGACGTCTCGAAACAAAAAGAAGACATCTTTACATTCTGGATGGGTCTCAAACAACCTGGAATCGACCACACACAAAACAGTGTCATGAGCATTTAGTAAAAAAAAAAACTGAGCAGAATAATGGATTCATTTTCACATTAAAACTATCCCCCATTCCTGCCTAAATCTCTCCAACCAGCACTTTGCACTGTGGTACGTAGGTAGAATAACTTTAGATAATAATATCATACATACAATATTACATGTTATCATTTTGTGTATAGCATAGAAAAACACAAAATAATGTCTCTGCATCACTTCTGTACAAATACTCAACCACGGTTCTGTTTGATATGAAGGTAAATATGTAAATGTACATGTAATAGTGTTCAATAAAATTGTATAATAATCATAAGGAACATTAAGCTGTAAGTACAGGTCTTGTTCAACGCTGATATAACATGGAAGCAGAGTGATTCATGCGTTTCAAACTAATCAAAAATATTCAGAATATTTTGTGAGTCACAGAGTAGACTTAGGCGTGTCGCAATTTTCCACCTCAGTGACACTAATAGAACTAAAGTAGGGGAGGGAGATCTGCTGTGGGGGGACTCTTCCGAGCTTAAAGACCGTGAAATGTCCTTCCATCCGACCTGTCTTTCAGCTGTCACCGTCGAGAGGACCACAGGCTCAAAATTACAACCAAAAGAAACAAATAAACAAACAAGCCACCAACAAAAACAACAACACTTCTTACGGGTTCAAGTGGAGAGGGCTGATAAAGCAACCTCCTGTACTATGGAAAACAAGTGGATGGATTCGATTATGCAACCAGCCATTCAGCAGCTCAGCGTTCTCAAGTATTTATCCAGAGACAATCATCTCTGTTGGCTAAATACAGTAACTTGTATAAAACACTAAACCACTTTGGGACTCAATTCAATTCAGTTCAGTTGAGGTCAGTACCAAAAACTGTGTGCTTATTCAGCAAACGAGAACCTAGGAAAATAGACAGAAAACCTATTACTGTTTTACTGAAGCTGGGGTACCCTCCAGGATGTACGCCTTTCTGTTTCTGGACCATGAGCTGGTGACCCACAGAGACCCGGTGGTGCCAGGCTACCCCGCTAAGGTCAACGTCCTCAACTGTCGGAGCTTCCCCCAGGAGGCTTGCTGTTGACGGGGCTCCAAGCCAGCTACCCTCCCCCTACCAAGTACACAACTCCACGCACGCACACGTACACAACCAACAAACACGTAAACTGTTTGTACTAAATTCCTCCCCAACACATACAAACACACACCCATACAAACGCACAAACTGTTTATCCTTAATTAATTCCCAAAAGAAAAAAACACAATATCACCCACCCCCATACACAGTACCACAAACACACAAACATAAACACACACCACCCCCAGAAGTAGCAGTAGGCTACTGTCTGTCAGAGTTCATTTACACCAAGCTGCCTCCAAAACACTATCTTTATTCACACTCGTTTTATACTGTCAGACAGAGACCATTGTCCTGGGGACAATATATAGAAGCCCACAGCCCACTCCAGTTGCATGCATGTAAAACAGCATGCGTGTTTATGCAGTCTTATGCCAGGAGATATGCCTGAGAGCTCTTTGGCTGTTTGAGTCTGGTTGTATCTGACTAAAATCAAAGACCTGGAACCGAGCATCGTGGAAGCAGTAATGAGGAAGCAGATGAAGAAAAGAGATTGCATGAGATGGAAAAGTAAAGAGTAAAATATATCGTTTTTGTATTATTTTAATGTATACCACGAACTGGCTTGGCAGAGAGGCATGAGCCCTAAAACCTTATTTTATCCTCATGCAAGTGCCTATATGCAAAAGGCCTTTGATACTGTAGAGAGGCTTAGATCTGAGTTTCCCTCTCATTCCACCATTCCACTCATCCACAGGTAGCAGGCTCCATTAGAACTCTTAATTGAGAAAAACATTTTTATTGTAAAAAAGGTCCTTTAGATGAGAGCAAAGTAGGCCACAGAAGGACACCGCTAAAACATTAATTCGTGTCTGATTGAAAACAGTTTTAACAACAGCTTGAGCAACACAGTAAATACAAATGATAGATACATTATTATATAAGAATAAAGATCAAAGCTGTTTTAAATAGATTTAGTTAGGCTACCGTGCATTTCACGATGTTTTATCGTTTTACTATATGAACTAAGGATGCTTCTTATCCAATAAGAATCCTACAGTTTTGAATTATGAAATAAGCCTTATGCTTATGTAAAAGGATAGGAAATCGGAACTCACCTCACAAACATGATAATCCCGACTTTGGCAATATCTTCCTGGATAAGTTTCCACGAGTCTTTGATCATCTGGATATGCTCCTCGCTCAGATGTGGTGCCGCCTCATCCTTCTTCTCTGGAGGCAGTTTTGGCGCGAGCCCTGATATCGCGCACCCCATTCTCAATGTTTTGAAGGTGCTTCTCAGTTGGTCAACCACGACAGAAATGACTGAAGTTGCACCTTAAGAAAAGGAACTAAGTGTCGGGCATCTATGTGCGCGAGTCAACCAGCAGGATCCAGTTTCGAATGCACCGATCCTCCGCGCTTAGCAGGGGCGCACCACGCGCCTAGCGGTAGCGTCGTTGTGTCAGATACCTGTTAGAATAGGGGGCGGGGCAACACCAACGTCTAAATCCTCTACACATTGTCGTACATCAATTAAGTGAAGCAACCTTGCGTTTCGTATGAATCCTGTAATTACCTATAGGGTTCATGTATTCATGTCCTCTCTGGAAACTAATGGCTCTACCCTATAAGTGGCATGTAATTTGCAATGCACAGGCTCTGCTTGGAATGATCTCCTATTTATATGAGTATGTTTTCTCAATAAAAAATCATTGTTAGCATTATAACATAAATCCCTGGAGCTCTGCATTTATCTTCTTTTTTTCCCCACCCAGGAACAAACCAACGCACTGGCATAATATTATCAGAATGGTTATTTCAAGTAAACTGCAGCCAGTTTATTACACTTGATGTCCGACTCAGTCAAAAACCTTATGATTCGGTTTGCGCACAGAAAATTATTACACTTCATCACCCTTAATCGTGCAATTGCAATCAATTAATATGCACTTGAATTATCGTTTGGCTTCAACAGGCACAGTATAACTTGCATTGTGATGTGGTTGACAGGCCAATAAAATACTTGAAACAGGTTTTTAATGGCATAACAACTCAGATATTTGCTTTAAATCTTTGTTTTTTAAATTTCAGTTTTTTTTATTGAGAATATATAAAGTATGCTCTTTAAGCATCAAAAATATTCTTTATTTATGGTCAGGAACAAAAGGGAATGAGCATTAATTAATAAATAACATAAGAGGAAAGTGGTAAACAGCTCCAGTGATGAAAACGAAACATAATCTTGGTCCATTATGCTGAATATTTAACCCACACTGAGAACAGTACAATTACTGCCAGACTGAGAAGTGGGGTAGAGGTTGGGGGGGGGGGGGGGGGACTTTGAGGTCGAAGGTCAATTTGTGATATAACCTTGTGGCCATCTACTTTGCCAGTATGTAATCATCCAGATTTCAGCTCACTCTCTAAACAACTCTCCCGCTGTTTCTCACTGTCCGGTTTATAAACTATTCTTGCTATTATCTTTCTGTCTATATACATGTAGCTCTCATCCCCATTTCCCTGTTCGGTCTATAAACTCCTGCTGTGGCTGTTATCTTTTCCTCCTCTACATACATAGCTGTCATCCCTCTTTCCTGTTAATATAATATAATGTCCATCTCATGTTGCGTTTTTTTTACATTTTAAAGACTGTTGTCATGTTAACAGTTCCCAGGATGACATCATAGGCCCTAGCTGATCACTACACATACTAATAAAAAAAAGTTGTCATAACAGATTAAGCAAAGAAAGAAAAAAAAACATTATGATCTTTCCTCTTTTTAAAATCTAGTGCAGTATGACCACCAATATATACACATTTTTTCATATAAACATAAAATGTACAGTGTGGACAAAAAAGCTAACGTGACGATATTGTATTTACACATTTCTCAAGAGACGACTGTGTTCTCCTGCGGACTTAATGGTCCAATAAAAGCTTTCTATTTATACTTGTTTCCTGCAGAACCACAAGGCCATGGCAGCGCAGACTAACAAGAGGAGTCTCGAAGGTTCTAGAACTCTGAGGTGCTCGCGGAACTCTCCAGAGTGGTTACGTGCTGGTGCTCAGGCTCTGAAACCGATCGCGGAGGTTCTTGACCAGAATGTTCTGGCCTTTCTTCCCTGATGTCAGACCCGCAGCGGACGGCACATTGGTCCAGTCCTGGTTTTCCCTGTCTCTCTCCTCTGGCTCCTCCCCTCCTGACTGGCTGCGATAAACACGCTCCACAATGATCACAGTTTGCCGGGTGGTGGGCTGAACCTGGCTGGGGACGTTACAGTTCCCTTCGGGCCTCTGAAGGTCCTGGAGGTTTTGCAGGCTGTTGAGGGACTGATCGCCCGACATCCGGTCCAGGGAGCTCCTCCTAGTGAGCTGCAGCTGGGCTTGGAGTTGGAGCTGGGTCTGGGTCTGGGTCAAAGCCGGGGGAGGATGGTCTGAGGAGCCAGGTGGGACGCCTGCGTGTGAGAAGCCAGGGGAACAGCGCGGAGAGCTTGTGGAACCTCCAGAGCAGACCTCGAGCATCCTCTCTGGGACAGAGGTGCACCGGGACACAGGCGGAGAGGAAGGGGCACCCGGGGTCCCTGGGGCCGCGGGGACATACTTGGAGCGCAGCTCCTGCACGTCTGGCCAGGAGAAAACCTGCTGGGGGCTGTTGGGGCTCGTAGCCGGGGAGGGGCGAGGGGAAGTGGTCACACGGGTGGAAGGGGAGGGGCTCTGCTCATGGATTATCACCTGGTCGTATTGCCTCAAGGCAAGGCTTAGGTTTGGTCTTCCTGCAAACAAATTAACACACGTACAATACGGTTAAAATGAATCGATATCAATAAAAAATAAGTGGCACAAAAGCTTTTTTTTTTTTTTTATCATTTAGAACATCCCTGATATCCCGAAAGACCAATTATAAATTCCCAACATCATTGAGACCTCACCATTGGCCTTGTACTGGGTCTCCTTTAGGTCTACAGCGGGCACGTGCTGGTCCCTGGTTCTCCTCCCATTCTCTGGACGGGCTCGAACCTTCACCGCAGGCTTCTGGCTCCGGATACGCTGACTGTACTGACGGGCCAGCTGGAACACCTTGTTCTTCGCCTTGTCCATGTCCTGCAGAACCTGGTCCTCTTCCACGCCCGACCGCAGGCTGATGATCCTGGGGAGAGGAGCCTTAGCTTCCCTGTCTCTCCCCAGGGCCTTGGAGGTTTGCATGGGGCTTCCTGGCATGACGAGGGGTGCTGGGTTCTCTTCCCAGCGGCTGTCCACCAACAGTTGCTCCAGTGGAGGGTCCTCTAATGGGGGGAGGCTCACTGCCTCCTCTTCCCTGCTCTGCTGGATGTCCTGAGGCTCCTCCACACAAGCCTCCATCTCCTCCTCCATGTCCTCCCACACCCGCAGCAGTTCCGACGACGGCCTGAACACCTCCTCGCCACTAGAGGCAGCAGAGGCAGTCTCTGGCATAGGGCTGGCTTCCCTGTGCCTCTCTAGACTGTCCTTTGTGTCTAGTGGACCCTGGAGGTTCGGTGTTTCCTCCTGGAGGTTCTGCTGGTCGATCTGGGTCTCAGCCCCTTGCTGGCTCTGGTTCTGCTTCTTGTCTAGACCCGGCAGGTCGAACACGGCCCAGGAGGTGGGCCGGACGGGAGAGGAGCCCTTCCTATGGACTGAGGGACCAGCCTGCAGCGCCTCCTCCTGGCCTGAGAGCTGCTTGCTGAGTTGTCGGACCAGCCCGGCAGGGATGTAGGACAGGCTCTCTCTCCGCTTGATGCTGAAGGCAGCGTCCTGGTGCTCTGCGTGTTCATAGTACCGGCGGATCTTATGGATCAGCAGCTGTTCCTGTTTGGACAGAGTGGACCTGCGCTCGGCGTCCGGGGCAGAGCTTGGGGCCCGAGTCGGGAGGCTAGCTTCCGGGCGTAGGTTGGGATCTGGGTAAGGGCTGGCGGAGCTCACGTGGTCCTCCTGGAGATCCGTGCCGTGGGAGGGGGAGCTGGAGGTCCTGCTGCTAGGCTGCGGTGAGGCGAACTGGGGTGAGGGGCCGGCCAGGGAATGAGGCCGAGGGGAGGGGATCAGGTCCTCTGACGTCACACTGCTCCTACTGCTAAGGCTTTCTGCTATGACGCCGGACTGGTCCAGGACTGAGTCCAGAAGGAGCCTCCTTCTACTAGATCCTTTATCTACCGCCTCCTCCTCCTCCTCCTCCTGTTCCTCCTCCAGCTCCTCGGAGAACTCCGAGCCAGTGGTCAAAATGCTGGCCTCCTCTATATGGAGATAAGAGCAATCGCTCTCCATCTCCTCTTCTGACACCTCCTTCTCTTGATCTTCCTCTTTTTCTCCTGCTTCTCTGTCAGACTCTGGGCTTACAACAACAGGCTGTCTAGGTGACAGCGAAGGGGAGACTGTGCACTGTTGGTACTGGTCCCTTTGAGGAGGTCGTGTAGGGGAAATAGCGCAGTGTTGGTACTGTTCCCTTTGAGAAGGCAGTGATGTGGAAACAGCACATTGTTGGTACTGGTCCTCTCCAGGAGGCAGTGAAGGGGAGACATCACAGTGTTGAGACTCATCCTTTTTCTGAGGCAGGGAAGGGGAAGCAACAGGAGGTTGGAACTGGTCCCTTATAGGGGACAAGTTCGGGGAAACAGTATGGCGTTGGAACTGGTCCTCTCCAGAGGGGAGGACAGGGGAGTGTTGGAACTGGTCCTCTTTATCAGACATGATGCTGTGAGCAAGAGTCTCCTTCACTGAGACCTGGGGACGAGTGAGAGAAAAGGATCAGTACAATATGGGATGAGAATAGCTCAGACTGCAAGGCAAACATCATTCATAGTGTTATTGAATGCAAACAATGACATGATGGTAATAGATAAAGATTATGAAGAGTAGGATTATGACATTGCAGGCAACTCTCAATCCATCTGATATCATCTATAAATTAGATTTTCTTGATGTATCATTTTAATCCATGTAGAAGTGTTTTCCCCAAAAGTGTTTTATTGTATAAACACATTATTACAATGTAAAGACAAACGTAAATACAGGTATTATTAAAATAATCTTCTTTTTCCTCTGTATCCTCCAGCTAACTGATGTCTCTCACTCGTTCTCACACCTGGACTGAAATGACATCCCTGTCCTATTTAGTTCCGTTTCACGGTTGATCATATTGCCGGGAGACATTTGAGATGGCCATTGCTGTAGATGCAGCAATCTCAGCGGTGCTAACCATCTTCATTTCATCAGTTTGACCCCAGTCTGCTTCTCGTTCAACCTTATTTTCCTCAGCAGCCTGGGCCAGGACTGCCTGACTGAGTGTGTGTGTGTGTGTGTGTATGCGTGTGTGTGTTTGTTTGTGTCTTTGTGTGTGTGTGTGTCTTGTGTACGTGTGTGTTTGTTTGTGTCTTTGTGTGTGTGTATGTTTGTGTCTGCGTGATTATGCATGTGTGTGTCTGTGTGTGTGTGTGTCTGTTGGTGTGTGTCAGTCTGTGTGTGTGTCTGCGTGTGTGTATGTGTGTGTCAGACTGCGTGTGTGTACGTGTGTGTGTGTGTCTGCACATTAGAGATAAACAGGGGGGCCTAACAGCCCGTCTCTCTCCGCTCGGATCGTGCTGCCTCCCCGCTGAGCAGTGGAAGGAGCGGCGGGATCCTCCGGCAGAGCGTATCGCGTTTCATAAACATCAACACATTACCTCACCACACACACACACACACCAGGTCATCGCTGACAGGGGCCACCGGGGGGGGAGGGGGGTTTGGAGATTTTCTCCGGGACTAAATATAAAGCGGGCTGTTGCCTGGGGATACGTGGTGGAAGAGCTGTGTTCAAGGTGGGGGGGGGGGGTTGGAGGCACCAGACAGGATGTTTAAGGTAAATGCTTCACAGTCATGACACTAATATCCATAAGAAGATCACATAAGAATAGTCACATAAGAAGATCCGTCCTAACAGGAGGAGTGTTTCTTTTACCTGGTGACTTAATGGCTCCGCCCCTTGCTCTTCGCTAGGGTCCTCCCCCGAGGGTGGCATCTCCTCCTCTTTCTCCTCCTCAGGTGTCTTCAGACCAGAACTTCTTCTGTTTTCTTCCTAAAAGAACAACAACAGCAGACCCAGAAACACCGTGAAGAGTCCGTTCCATATGAACACAGTATACGAAGAGAATGACAGGATCACAACCTATAACATTTGAAACATACTTCATCTAAGTGGAATACAGAGAAGGCTAATTCAGTTTCGACAAATTTAACATGTCCATTCATATTATGGAGCACTGGTAATGCAGCTGCAGCAATTAATCATTACAAAGCTCCACTGTAATTATGAAAAATCAAGAAGGACAAGGCAACTGGCCGATGTGATTATATTAATAGATTAAAGCATCAAACATGGCATCTCCCTCCATTAGACAAGCAAGCTCGCTTTGAAGCCAACATTAAATACGAGGGAGGACTGTTTACATGTTAATGACCTGGGTTTGACCTTATTGTCAATTCATATTTCCATCTCAAAGGCTTCCAGTTACAAAAACAGTCAAACATCAAGTTCAAAATGTGATTGTAGTCCCAGTTCTGCGGTTTTATTCTCATTTAAAAGCTAAACGTACAACAAACACGACACAGTAACCAACAACATGCACGTGACAGCAGATGAACTCCACTTTATGACCCTTTACCCTTTTAGGCCAAGGGTCAAACCTTGCGGACTCTCCTCGGGTCTGAAAGCACTAATGATGGCGTTAGTCCATGCACTGGTCCATGCTATGATCGTGATTATGAGATTACAGACGGGGCCATTCCTGTGAGCAAAGCAAACCGCAGCTGGAGCTCGTGAATTTATCTGGTGGGGGGAGGGGAGAGAGACAGACGGGGAGGGGGAGAGAGAGAGAGCGAGAGCGAGAGCGAGAGCGAGAGACACGGAGGCATAGACTGAACAAATGAGGGGAAGGTGTCAGATGGGGACAGCGTACGTGACAGTGTGCGGTAGGTAGGAAAGAGAAAGAGAGACGGGTCGGGCGTGAAGGCATGCTGGCACGGGGCGGGGCGGCGGGGGGGGGGGGGGGGTGCAGGGCGCATGCTGCAGGGAAGGAGGAACCAGGGAACCCAGGATGGGAGGCAGCCTCACCATGGTGACGGGAGTGGAGAGCAAAGCCGTGGCCCTGTGATGCCAGCAGGAGATGGCGGCCAGCATGGAGCTGGCAAAGTCTGCTACCTGATGGTCTGCCAGCCCAGTCACCTCCTCCTCCTCCTTCTCCTCCTTCTCTGGCCCAGCCAGCTCAGGGTGCTCTTTTCCCCCAGGGCCCAGCACCTCCACGCTAGGCCTCTCAGCCTGGGTCTCGCCTTGATCGGAACCCAAGGCGGGGACACTAGCAGCAGGCTGAAGAGAGGACATGTCCCCCAGCAGGGAACCTTCACTGTCAGCGTGCTGTAGCGTGGTGGGGAGGGTTAGGGGGGGGGGGTTATTGTTATGCTACTGTTAGGTCTAGACAAGCTGTGGCTGGCTTTTCACTGAAACAAATGGCCTGGTTTTTTTTTGTGGTTGCGATTGACTGCTTATGGAGATCAGAGTCTGTGACACCATACCCCCTGTCAATCCACAGAGGGATCCTTCAGTTCCATCTTTTAAGTCATCCTCATCAATATCATCACCATTATCCGTTTTTAAAATCACCCTCAAACCAAACCAGAGGAATAACAACAGGGGCTAGAGTGCAGTGTAACACAGCCAGCTACAGGTGGTGCAGTCCTGCAGGGTACCGGGTCCCAGTCTCCTATCTTAGCAAGACACGCTGACCTATGACCTGGGGTCGACCGCCGTTAGGCTGCATGAGGAAAGAGAAGCATGGCTCTGACATATGGCTTACCTTCAAAACAGCTGCAGGTAGACAAAGGGGAAGAGGGCAGAGAAATAGAACGACAGTGTCAAAATTAGGTTGCATTAAAACATGAACATAAATAAACACAGAATATATTACATGCATTATATAACACCAGAATTAACATCTTCATTATATCGATGTGTCTATATGCCTTCAGTCATAATTAACAACAGAAGAACCCCACAAAAGACTTCGAGGACAACACAGCGCTTTTTATAATTTTTTAATTCCGGCCAATTAGGATGTACGAGAGCAGCGTGTTGCCGTGTAGAGCGGGCAGCAGATCAGACAGAGACAACAGCAGCAAATGACACACACACACACAAGGACTCTGCATGACAAAGACCTGCCCCTAATGGGCCACAGAAATTAACATCATTATGACTCAGGCCAGTGTGAGACCGAGGGTGTGTGGGTGTGTGCAAGTGACTCTGTGTGTCACTGTGGCCTTTGATCTGAGGTCTTTGAGGAAGGGGAAGCATGGTGGAGAGTTCATCGTGGGAAGGTGACCCTGAACGATGTTAAAGAGATAGTTTCGATCTTCTGATGTGTTTTTCATCAGATACCAATGTTGCATTTTAAACATTGTATCGTCATTTAGAAGTTCGCAATCAAACAGCAGAATGTTAAACGAGTTGAGAAAATGACTGTTGAGTCATCGAGGTCCTTTCTGAATTTTTAAAACTACTGCCGTTTCCAGCCAAGGGGAGAGCGTTTGCTGGTTCTAAGTTTGATTCACAAAATGATCTATGGGCATTGTGGTGTACAATGAATTAACCATTTAAATGCCGGTAACTGAACAAATACGTGAATTTCAACATTGATCCCATGACTCAAACTTGTTCAGCATACTTACTTAATTAGCCTAAACAACAACATACATAGTACATTGTTTGAGAAAATCTGTGAAGTATCCCTTTAAGGTCACAAATCAGGCAAAATATTTGTTAGTTTTTCTATTGTCAGTCCAGCCTGTCACACACACGGGGGAAAAGGGTGATAGTCTACCTTTGCTGGTGCGTCTGATCTGTTTAGCTGGTTCTACAAAAAGAGGTGGAGAAGATCATTCAAATTAGTTTGACATGAAAAAGAGACTGTATTTATGTTTTGTATTCACAAATTCTACAAAATAGTGAAGAGTGAGTTGTGTATTATCAATGGATGGATGGATGATGGATGGATGACAATAGATTGATGGATGGATGGATGGATGGACAGATATTATCAAGGGATAGATGAATGCATAGATCGATGGATGGACGGATGACAGATGGAGGAAAATATGATATATCGATGGATGGATGAATGGATGGATGGATGGATGGATGGATGAATGGATGGATGGATGAATGGATGGATGGATGGATAGATAGATGACAGATGGAGTCAGAAGAAGACAAATGTTTGCTCCACTCACCTGATCTCCTGCGTTGGCTCCGCCCACTTAAGGGGAAATCTTTTGCTTTGCAGGAATCTGTCTTTTTAAGCCGCTCTGGACTGTAGCGGAATTTCCCTGGGACACACACACACACACACACACACACACACACACACACACACACACACACACACACACACACACACACACACACACACACACACACACACACACACACACACACACACAC